>PVKS010011482.1:0-56548 GCA_004027875.1 Aplodontia rufa | reverse complement strand
ATCTAAGGGTCAATTGTCTCCACTCATCTGTGGAGGTGGGGACTAGACCCTGGACAATGAGAAAGTTGGTCTAGTAGCATGAGTTAAATCCAGATAAGATGTAATGCTTTACAATCTAATACTTTTTTTAGAGTTATAATGGGAAGGGGAAGGGAGGGATAAGGGAGGGTAATTGGGGGGGGCACTCCTGGGGATAATTTCAATATCCAGAATATATACACATTTTATACACATTTTATATTATTTTGTTAAAATCTTGTAAGGTTGCTCAAAAATAAAAAAAGAAAAAAAAGAAAAAGAATGGCCCAAGATTCAGCACTTATCTTGAATATACTCCTATCTTAGATAAATTCACCCATAACTTATCCTTGTTTTTATCTTAAGAGAAGAAGGACTCTGTAACATTTAGAGTAATCTAATAATGGATCTTGCTTCCTGGGAAAGCATAGTAACTATTCTGCAAAGGGATGTTGAACAGGAATTCAAATGCTCCAGGGGACTTTGGATTAGCTGACAACTAACTTTCCAATGTGTCTACGTTTTATAGTTCCATGCAGCAAATTTAAGTAGTACTGAATATTTTTAGGGGGAAGGGCCTGTCCTGTTTTTAAAGGATGGAAGCTTCCCGTGAAGGGATTCCAGTTTTCAATATCTTAGTTTACTGCACAATGAGCATTTAATCAATGTTTATTACTCCTAATAGTAATAACATTAAAAACGTAATCAACAATATACAAGCTTCAGTTGCTGCTGAGACAATCTCTCACAGCAAATAATGAAAATTTCATCCTGGTTAAAGAGCTATGGAGAGAGAGGATGTTTGGATCATAAACCTGCAGAAAATCTAAGGAAACCACAGAGGTGTAATGAAACTGCACCATAAGAGATTAGCTATCAAGGTAATGATCATTAAACTGTAAATCCCTGTAGGATGAATACAACTGGTTAGAGGGCCAAAGCCAACTACAAATATAAAACTAATATTTTTTATTTTAAAATAACTTATAAATATCATACAATTCAATTTTTTGAGCAAAAGGACCTTGTACATAGAAAGTTAAATGATCTTTAATATTCAATCAATTAATAAATAGATATAGCCTCCCACCTGCCTCATAACACCAATCTATTTTAGGAAGTGCAAAGTGAAATAAATAAGGAACTAATATGCTTAATTAGATTGTTAACACTATGATATATAGAATAGAAAACAAAAATGTAAAGTTTCTGCTTCTATGTAGGATAAAGATGCTATGAAGGATACTTTCTTCCTAATAACAATAAAAATCTAGAAAAACTTCAAAAAATAACTATTACTTTTCAAAAGATCTGTCCTCAATGCAATCAAGAAGTCTGGAATTTAAAGATGAACAAGGCATTTGACAAGAAGATATAAAGGACGTCTCTCCTGTCACAGCCATTTAAGAACCCAGTCAAAAATGAGGTGACATTTAAAATTAAAATTATTGAAGACATAAGACCAAAATGGAATCCAATGTAGGAGAAAGACTGGGATCTAGGCTTGGAAACACAAAGAATCCTGAGTGGTGGGTGACATGAAAGAGTTAGTGGTTACAGGAGTCCAGGCAGAAATGCCATGCATCTGTCTGACCCTTTTTCTCCTATATAACAGATACCTTAATATATTGTGGATGACTCAGTAAACTCTTTTCAGAAGGCAAGGGCAGTGAGTGATGTATTGCTGTGGAAGGAAGAATAAAAGCAAATCTTCTATAAGAGAGAAGCTTACAAGAAGATCCTACAGTAATTGCAACTAATCATCTCCTTTCCCTAGGAGGATAAAACAGTCTTCAAGACCAGGGACAGATAGAAAGCAGAGAATGATTTATACAAAATAGGAGCAGTGCAGAGTCACACCATGGAAGATACGGCATGCAAAACTTTTCTGAGACTGAGAATAGTATAGAACAACAGAAAATTTTCATTGCCTCCAAAATAATGCTATCATGGATTACTAAGCAACAGTGGAGATGCAAGAGTATAGTCCAAGGTCAAGTTCATAATTCATGCATTCATGCATGACTGAAAGAACAGGATGGAGCAACAACAACAACAAAATGAATAAAACATAAATGATGCCCTTTAGCACTCCATTTCCACTCGAAACACAACCTAATACTTGATGAATTTAAGCTGAAGTTCATTGAAGATAACCATAACAAAAACTAAGCCTTAAACTAGTTCAACACAGTAGATTAGGGAAAGCCTATGATGGTTACTCTAACGTGTCAAATTGGCCATGTGATAATGCTGAATTTACGAGTTAGACACCAGGCTAGATGTTAGTGTGAAGGTAATTTTTAGATATGGTGAATATTCAAGTCAGTGGACATTAAGTAAAGTAGATTAGCATGTATAATGTAGTTGAGTCTGATCCAATCAGTTGAAGGCCTTAGGACAGAGTTCAATTTAAAACAGAAGAAATCTGCCCCCAAATTGCACTGACTCAAGACAGAAACATTGACACTTCAGAAAATCCAGTCTGTGAGTCCTGAACCAATTCCTTGGACTGTGTGTGTGTGTGTGTGTGTGTGTGTGTGTGTGTGTGTGTGTGTATGTGTAACTACCTACCTATGTTGTACTGTTTCTGTCTCTCTACAGAACTCTGTGTAATACAATGATGTTCCACCATTCTCCAAATGAGAGATGACCTATGTGCCTTTGAAGATGTAAATACTGGTTGCTTCTATGGTGCTACACAAGATACACAGCATTTCATTTAAAAAACATAAGATTGCACAGGAGCAAAAAAGGAGAAGGAAAGAATGGTCAAGAACCAGGCAACTAAGAGATTCAAATTAAGAGATGAGTCATGTGTTGGAATTCTCCAGCTAAAATTTTAACTTACCTAAAGGTTAAAAGGTTTACCAAGAGTGGTGGCACATGCCTGTGGTCCTAGCAGCTCAGGAGCCTGAGGTGGGAGGATCCCATGGTCAAAGCCAGACTCAACAACTTAGCAAGGCTGAGGGCAACTTAGCAAGACCCTGTCTCAAAAATAAAAAATTAAAAAGGACTGAGAATGTTGCTCAATGGTGAAGTGCCTCTGGGGTTAAGCCCTTACTACTCCTCAAACCCCACACAAAATTAATAGGACCTAATTGAAAAGGTGAATAACACACATGAACAGATGAAAAAAGTTAGCAAAGACATAAGAACTGTAAAAAGAATCCAATTGATGAACAGATGAAAAAAGTTAGCAAAGACATAAGAACTGTAAAAAGAATCCAATTGATGAACAGATGAAAAAAAGTTAGCAAAGACATAAGAACTGTAAAAAGAATCCAATTGTTTTCAAAAACATAAAGCACCAAAAATCAAGCATTACTTCAATGAGTTTATAACCAAAGAGAGAAGTAGTAATTTTAGGTTGACCATCTTTCCAAGTTTATTTGTAATACAGAGATGCTCAGAGCACATGACTTTTAGATCTGAAATCTGAAGAGTCTCATGAAAACTGGGAACTGAACACAGGATGTGTCTTCAAGAATCAAAACACCCAATTAATCCAACAATCCAACACTTATAGGTAGGAGATAAAACACAGATTAAGAACTAAAAGGAGCCGGCCATGGTGACATACTCTTACAATCTCAGCAGCTCTGAAAGGTGAGGCACCAGAACAGTGAGTTCAAAGCCAGCCTCAGCAACTTAGTGAGGCCCTGAGCAACTTAGACACTGTCTCAAAATAAAAAAATAAAATAAAAAAGGGATGGAGATGTGGCTCACTAGCTTGGGATTGAACCCAAGGGAACCTGGATTTAATCTCCAGTGCTAAAACAAACAATAACTAGAAGGAGTCAAAGTCAAGAAGGAACGTCACAAGAGTAAAAGGAGAATAGAAGATGATTCAAAGTTTATTTAAGAACAGTAGTGGAACACTCTGGAGAAAAGAGGAAAATAATGGGACTTAATTGGTCTACTGTCTCAAGTCTCAGGGAAATTAAGTCATTTCAGTATGACTATCTCATACAACATCTCCTCCAACACTTACCGCTCTTTCCTGCACACTGATAACCTGAAACACAGATGATGCTCAGAGACAAAATGGTTTTGCCTGAACAGTGTTAGCCTTCAGAGAATCAAAAACATAAGTAAAAATGTAATTCATTACCAATATTTTAAAACTGGATTAAATCACCTTAAATTTATACTTCAAAATAAAAATAAAAAACCTTCCTTGCCAATCCATCAGTCCAGTATGGCACCAGTTAGCTGGAGTTGAACATCACTCTCTTCTTCCATAGGCTGTATGGCACAGATCCTAATTTAAACGTGTTCTTTATGAAGAGTCCCTTGCTATGTTTTAACACCTACCTGGTTTGACTTCAGGATTTTTCTGACCGATAAAAACATTTGGGATTTAATTTTTTAAATTATTTTTTCTTTTAAGAGAGAGGGACAGGGCTGGAGTGATGCTCAGTGGTTGTAGCGCTTGCCTGGCATGTGCAAGGACATAGGTTCAAAATCCAGCACCACACACATAACTGTTGTTTGTTTCTCCAACACATAAGTGTTGGAGAAACAAAGGCCACATGAAAAACAAATAAAATTGATTCTCTTTCCTCTTTCTCTTTCACTCATGCTATCCTTCTCTCTTTAAAAAAAAAAAAGAAAGAGAGGGACAATGAGAGAGAGAAAGAATAAATTTTATTAAGTTGTTCATGTCACATTTGTTGCTCTGACACTTTGTCGTGCACGGGGTCCTGGAGTTTGAGCCTGCATGCTTGTGCATGCTAGGCAAGGACCCTAACCGCCCAGCCACTGCTCCACAACATCATTTGGGATTTTAAATTATGCTCTAAGCATTTGTGTGCTTGAATAAATATTTGGGCCTCACTCCTCTTACTTGTGGAATTCTGCACTTGGAATGTCTTTTCCTCTTCTACCCCTTCGATGAGTTTATTCTAACCATCGAAAAACTAAAGGTTTTCTTTCCTGTAACAAACTTGAATGCTCCAGCAGAATAAAATCTCTCTCCCTTTGTGTTTTTACAACACTTTCTATATTTTTCTGTTAGACCCACGACCATATATGTTGGTTTTTCATGCATCTCTGTCACGTGTTATGTATTAAAATCCTTAAGATTAAGATTTACTCCTATTGATCTTAATATTACTAAATCAATATGGACTACTTTGTGGATGGCAGGCACCTTGAATCCCAATGTATGCTGAGAGATTGTAGGGAAGCCTGGTTTTTCAGAGGATAATGAATGGAGAGATGAGCATTCTCCTTTAGGGGGAACAATCCAACGTGTACTGAGGTAAGGGCTGATGAGACTGGCTAATGCACAGTTGGAAAAAACACCAAAACTTGTGGCAAGATGGAATCCAGTCCTACTGCACAGTTACTGGCATCCTGTCACACATGAAAAGTATGGATAGTGGACAACGGGCATCTTAGGAGTAGCTCAGAAGCAGGCCCTGAATTGAATAGGGAATGAGTCATAGCAGTTGATTTCCTGCCTCTATTGTCTCTGTAGGTGATGTTAGTGAGTAAGTCACCAAACAAGAAGAAAGTGAGTGGGGGTGGCAGATGCTACATATCTGGGGAGAATGAGTTTCTGGGTAGACATGGGGATATCCCATGAGAATACCCATGAATAAAGGTTTATCCAAGAACAGTGCTTATTTAAGAACAGCAGCTGCTCCTTCAAGAACAGGTGGGAGGGCACCACATAAATACTATCCATAGTGTTATTGTGACATAAATGTGTATATATAACTATATGTATACAATCACAGGCAAATCCACGTAAGCATACATATGCATACATGTATGTGCATGAGTATACACATAACTAGTTGGTTGGTTAAATTTTTTCCAGTGTCACAAGCAGATGTATTTAGCAGGAACAGAGGGAGCAGGAAAGAATTATTAAGGTTTGAGTGTTATTTCCCATTATAGAAAAGCAGATAGAATCACTAACGAAAAAGTTTCACGTATACTCAGTAGACAAAGTGCCACTGTTTTAACACTAGTTTTTTTCAGCCATATATTAAACCTACATAGCTTAATTTATATGAAAATATCATATGAAAGGGAATTTTATTGTTAGCAAGTTTACAAGTAAGCTTCTCATTTGTTAAGTAACAATTATGATTTACTGAAGATTTCTGACAAAAAATAGTTCTTACATATGAAAAAATATGTACTAGGCATTTATATTAAAAATATACAGCAAACTAAATAATTTTTATTTCACAATTTCAATCAACACTAAGAAGAATCAAAGTAAAAGCATCATACAATTAAAATGAAAATTATATTAAGTGGAAAAATATACAAATGGATTTAATAAATTTTTTTAAAGATTTGAGAAGATATTGAATTGATAAAAGACAATAGGGAACTTCTGTGAGAATAGGTTTCTGAAATGTGAGAGGCAGAAATCTCCATGTACATGTGCTTAAGGAGAGAGAAGCAGGACAAAAGGAGAGATATAGGAAATTTTGTATGGGTAAAAGCAGAATTTGGATTTTTGAAGATTTTTTTCTATGAAGTTTTAAGATTGTTCTTCAGTTGGAGGCTGCAAAATATTACAACATTACTTGGTTATCCATTACCTGGGGAAGAATTAACACTTTTAGTGTGGTGTTTTGAAGAAATTGTCAACCAGAAATATGGAGAGATATTTACTACAAATGTTTATGAACAGAGTTTTAGTAACAGAAATGAGATCTCTGAAGGTCTCTATGAATTTAGAAAAGCAATGAATTGGGACTGTTACTGAGGTCCAGGAAGGACCACACCTAGAAAAACAGGTTGTACTTAGAGGGTGCCACAACTGAATTAGTGACTGTAGTAGAGATTATCTATATTTACAGTAGAATTCAGAATGAGAGGGAGGTGGATGTGAGGTGGAAGAGAAGACACATTCTCCAGAGGTAAATATGCTCAGTGTAGATTGTACACATGTCATCAAAGATGGCAATGACAGAATTTCAGGGAAGGTGATGTTAGTAAGTCACCAAAAATAAGCAGTGAAAATTTTAGAGTGAAATGTCATGGATTTAAAACAAGTTGGAATGTGTGTGTGTGTGTGTGTGTGTGTGTGAGAGAGAGAGAGAGAGAGAGAGTTATGATTTGGATATGTCACGTCCCCTAAAGCTCATATATAAGACAAAGCAAGAATGTTCAGATGTAAAATGCTCAGATTATGAGAGCTGTAACAAATCAGTAGATTAACTAACTTAAATGGATTAAATGAGCGGTAAATATAGCAGGTAGGGTGTGACTATAGGAAGTAGGCCACTGGGATGTGCCTTTGGGATTATATTTTGTTTTTAGTGAACAGAGCTCTCTTTCTCTTTCCTGGTTGCCATGTCTTGAACTGCTCTCTTCCATCGCTCCTCTTGGCCATGATGTTATGTTTCATCTTAAGTCAAGAACTATGGAGTCAGAAAACCGTGGCTGCATTTCCTAAACCATGAGACCAAAAAAAAAAAAAAAAAAAAAAAGAAAAAGAAACCTACTTTTCCTCCTTTAAGTTTTTCCTATGAAGTTATTTGGTCACAGTAATGAAAAGATGAATACAACTGTGTCTGTAAACACATGGGCATGTTTTTTGTTGTTGTTGGCCTTACAATAGAATAAGGGACTTATTGCTACTGGAGGGTAGAGAGCAGATAAATACTTCCTCAAGTAGGGGTATGGGTAAGAGAAAATAAGCGACTAATATTCAGAGGACGCTGTGCAAGTGGACTCTTCAGGCAAGGAACTGAAGAAAGCAGAGAAGAGGGTTATTTTGATGCTTCCAAGTTTAAGTTTTAGAGAAAGTTTTTCAGATGAGGTAAAGAGTTAAATCCAGGAAAAAATAATTCTGCAACATTGAGGAGAATAGTATGGTCCAGGATAAAAGATTGAGGAGCTTTCCGCATGAGACATTGACTCATTTAAACAGAAAAGGAGGCAATTGTGCATGGAAAATGTTTTTTTCAACAGGGTGGTTCTGAAAATGGGAACCCAGTACCTTAGCTCTTTCCCCTGAAATGAACATCCCCATAACACAGAGCTAGGGTGAAGGCTGTAGAAAACTTCACCTTATAAATTAGAACATTGATATATTTACTCCATATTAGTACCTTCCTAGACTTTTGATTAAAAATCATTTCATGTTCTTAGTACATTAAAACAATTAATTCACTTTTTGCACATACAAGTCTAAGTTACTGTCTTTACATCTGTATGATTTTTTCCCCTAAGGCCATATTATGGAATACAGAGCTTTGTAACCAGACAGCCTACTTTGGGTAGAAATTTGCATTACCTTATTTTTTAAATTGTAACCCACATGAACTAAGATAGTTATCATTAAGAAAGTATAATTAACATATTAATCAGTGTCCTAAGAAGACAGTCTATTCCCTTTCTTGATCATGAATTTATGTCATAATTTTACGATCTTCTAAAAAGCATTAAATCTTCTTTCACACCATTGTAACATTCTGTCACATGTCATTATAATCTTCCTGAAGTAGAATTCAAATATAGAAGAGCTTAGTCAAGTGGGAGAATGAAATTTTGACTTGGTTTCTGCAACTGTTCCTTTTTTTAGTCAGTCAATATGTAATTTTCTGTAATACTTTCTTTGTTTTAGATGATGTCAGGTAAAACCTCTGACATGGAGGAGTTCATACATGAGTTGATGGTGTTCAATTCCCTGAACATTCTGGTGATCCTCCAGAGGACAGTTCTTAGTTTCTAGATTTCATGTTGAATATTGATTTTTAAATATTTGAAGCAAAGATTAACCTAGGAAAATATTCTTTGGTAACTTTTTTTTCAGACACAAATGCTGTAGCCAATGGTCTTTGTTTAAGGAAGGCCTCATTAAACAGATTGTCTTGTTTTCTAAGACTTGAATTTGCTGCTGACTTGACAGTTTAACAGCTGTTACATTACATTTCCATAAGTCTGTATGTTTTAAAAAAGAAGATTAACATACTTCAGTTTTCAGTGCAGTTCCAACAAAAACAAGGGCAGTTGAACCTAAATCATTTGTCTAAGAGTAAGGAGACAGAATTCTTTTCATCTATTTCTCTGTATTCTTTCATATAAATGCCCCCTCTTACACAGTGACACCAACATTTCTGACCCTCAAAATGAGCCCTAATAATTTTGCATGGAAACCTGTAGAAATATAGTACATGAAAATAATACTGTTTATGCAACATAAATGATCTAGATATTTCTGTCTTTGCCAACAGCTTTTATGAATCACTCATTTATGGCAGTCTAGATAACTATCTTCGTTGGGTGAAACATGAAAATCTTCACAACAATTGATATATGGTAAAAATGGCCCAGACCTATAATTAATATTTGAATTGAGACCCAGGACATTTAAGCTTCATTTCAGAGATGAGTAAATCCTTATTTGAACCATCCATTCAGTGTTCTTTCCTTTGTTTAAGCCTGGTGTTAACTCAGTGGAAGGTTTACTAGATTTGCTTTCAGTATGTTTGCATGAAATTCACCCTCTTGTAATGTGAGGATACAAAATCAGTGGGCAGGACTTTGTTGGCAATCCGTTGGGAGGAAGAGAATAAAAAATGATGAAGCTCTTTTCTTATCTGTGATAAGATATGTAAATGCTACTTAAATAAGTAAACAATAAATGGAAAAGAACTACCAATATAAAAGAAAAAAACACAAGAATATATTCTAATTTAAGCCTGGAACTTAAGTTATAAAAAAATGAATAATAATTTAAGGATTAATGAGCCACATCACATCACAACATCCAAGCTGGTCAACTATATCATAGTCTCAATCAAGCAAAGTTAAGTCAAATGAGACACTGAGTTCAGTAGATCCCAAAGGAGGTCCATTTAGTCAACTTCTGCAGGAACCGTGAGGAAGGATATTCATAGCTGCATACATATTCAATTATATTTTATTCAATTTTATTTTAGTAGCATGTTTGCGAACAGTCAAGATGATACATTTTACTTGAAAAAATACTTGTAATGCATTTTAAATTTTATTAAATAACTTGAAATTCACTTCTAGTTATCAATATAATGAGAATTTTGTAAAGATCCTTTTATCAATTCAGTTGGTGTTTTTTAAACACTTACTACATTCATTCAGGAAAACATTTCGTGAGTACCATCCTTATAAAAGACATGTTTGTAGATATTTGAGGACATAAGAATATCATACCTCTCGTCTTGAAATAGATAAATGGTATATTATTTATTTTCTTAGAACATGCTGACAAACCAAAGAGATATAAGCTTATGCAATTAATTCAAAACATTCCAATAACAAATCAAATAGGATTTTTTTAAGTGTTAACGGGAAAAAAATCAATCTATTGAGTATGTGAGAATGCTCCAGGGAGATTTCCAGAAGACAGGGTATTGAGAGTCCCGCAAGGGAGACGAGAAATTTCTTAAATACTATTAGAGGAATGCTCAGATCTATGATAAGTAAAGATTGTAATCGGTTTCAATATATTTTTATTTGCTTTTTCACACATTGTTACTTCACATGCACATTTCTTTATAAGTTTATGGTCTAAAACCTTACCCTTTTAATAGCCACTATGCATTTTAGTGTATTGGAAATGTAATTTGATAGGCTTTGCACTTGTTGTTAGATATTTGGTTGCTTCAGGGTTTCATTAAATTACTATATACACTTCAGGCAAAAGAAACTTTAAAAAAATTGAAATTTGTTCATAAAATTGATCCCACGATTTTAAGGATGTTATTAAAAGTTTCAAAATTTATCTCTAACGAAAGTATTTTAAGTATCACCAGTACTACATAAGTCAAAAGATTTTCCTAGATTTTATTCAGTTTTCATTCAAACACCCATTCAATTTCAGGTACATTGGGACAGGAACAATCTCATTTAATAATTTCTATGCAATATTTGTTGAAATACCTGTTGTGCTGGTAATGTGTCTCCCAAAGTTCACATGTTGAAAACCTAAATCACTAAGTACGATTAATGGTATGTAGAATTAGGGTATTTGCAAAGTTAATGGAATTAGATGAGGTTCTCAGAGAGGGTCCCCTCCAATGGCATTAGTGACATTATAGGAACAGTAGGAAATGCAAGTTAGCATTCTGTCTCACCTTGTGCTGTTTTCCGCAGCAGAAAGATCCTCACCAGAAGCTGAGAAGATGCACGCACCATACCCTTTGATGTCCCCAAATCTAAAACTGAGAGTCTCATAAAATTCTATTCTTTATAAATTTTTCACTTTTTTTTTTTGTAGTATCAGAAGAGACTACAACAATGCCCAAAACACAGAGAACACTCACTAACCAAGTGCTAAATGAATGCATAAATGAATGAACGGTGTTGGACATAATCATTTTAATTTACTTCCATTTTTAATTTTTGTATATTAGAAACATATTTTGCTAACATCCACATGTTGAATTTTTGTTTTCATGTCTTATGATATCCATGGTGCACTGTATTAATGTTATTGGTTCATGTCACACGCTTTCCGCCACTTAACTGATAGTCATTCTACATTCTTCCTCTCTACAGTATGCTGACTGTTTGAAAGAGTTACATGCTCAACCTCAAGCATGAAAAATGACTATCTAAGCCTACAAATTCCATTCTTCTTTGTGAGACTTCTGTGACTATCAGGGCCATAGTACCCATTTTTTGTCATGGAGTCAAAGATTGGATTTCCCGAAAAAACGTCAGGGAATTGGTATTTTTTGTTGTTGTTTTTTGTGGTTGTTGTTGTTAATTCATCTTTCTTTCTTTCTTTTTTCTTTCTTTCTCTTCTTTGAAGAGAAAACAAAAAAAAATTTGAGGAAGAAATAATGATATCAGCATCTTCCATTATTATGATATTTGATTGGAGACTTGAATCAGAAGGTGTTACATCATCTGGAAGCATTGTTTCATGTGTCTATGATCAAAAGAGCAACAAAGTGCAGACAATAGAGAGGAAAACCATTCTTGGTAAAATTATAGAGCTGTGTCAGTTGTGGATTGCCAATCTCCAGACTGTGCTATGTCTATAATAAATAATTGTTGTTACTGCATAAAACTAGACAGTTTACTATTTCTTGCCTCCAAAACAATTTTGACCCAAATTTACTGTGAAACCTTGAATGACCTACTTACATCCATCATATGTTGAATATTATTTTTCTATTTGTTAGTGATCAGTATTTTTTTGTTTAGAATGAATATTATGTTCTGGTCATTTTTCTTTAATTTCACTTATTAATTCTTTTTATATGCAGTTCATTTAAGAATATGGGATGGAAATGTACAAATTAATTAACCTTTAAACCCAGTTTTAAAACTCATAACAATGTATGTTATTGCATTCTTTCTTTTTTTAAATTATTTTTTTAGTGCTGAAGAGCATACCCAAAGCCTTGTGCATTCAAGACAGGCACTTAACTGCTAAGCCACATCCCTGGTCCTGTATTTTTTTGTTGTTTTTCTTTTTGATCATAGTCAAGATTCACATCCTCAATTTAAATTTTCTTTCAAATGGTTATTTTTACTTTTTTTCAAAGCACATCAAAAGATTTGATGAGCAAACATTTTAATTTTAAAAGCTCACATGGTAAGTTTGTCATCATTAATTTTAAAATGCATTATTCATTGATGAAATTAATAAATTTTCCAGTTTAATTTTACTAACAATTTGTCAAGCTCTACAAAATATAAGGACTTTAATTATCAGTCACTTGTTCAAAAAATAAATTGAATGCATCTGCTTATTTATTCTTTCTGTACCTCTCTGACTGGAAAGGAAGGAATTTTGCTAAATGATTTCCATATTTCCCTTTGAATTAATACCTAACCATAGGTGATTCTGTTTCTTTTGTACAATAATTAAAATGTCTTTGTTGTTGCTTCCAACATTCTTCTAAATGATCATTATTTACACACTGAATTTGGCTAATTTCTCTAGTAATTTTTATGTTGTCCTGGATTATTCTCATGCACAGTCAACATTTGAAGGAAGAGCTATTTTTATTGCTATATTTCCTATTGCTATACTTTTCCACTTTTGGGCTTAGAGATATTGCATGAATTCCCAATACTACATTGAATATTATGAATTGCGGGGTACGTTATAATTCATATGTTGGTTTAGAGAAGAATAACCAGGGCTTATTCACTAACTAGAATAATGGCATATTTTATGAATGCATATTTTTGTTTTATAGACCTTCAGAAACAACATGTGCCTTTATAATGCTGCACAGTGTAATAGAAGTGGAATATTGCCAGATGATGTACAAACTTATAGTATAATATCTGTGAAATGTGTACTTCTTGCATGATGCATTAATACTTTCATGATGATTATCATCATGTGGCTGGATTTTATACTGAGCTTTTATTATTTTGTTAAGATCATTTTCTAATAGATAGCTCATCTACTACTATCCTAAGAGGATCATCAAGTAAAGTCTTTGAGTCTCTTTTCTAAAAGCTTGAGGTGAGGAGTGGCTGCTGATAAATCTTCAAGCTTGCAAACCCAGAAGGGAAATCCTGCAAGCACTCAAAAGTGGCATGTCACACAGTGGCTTTCTCATTTGGAATGACGGACTTATAGAAATGATAGTGAAAAACTGTCCAAATAGATCATGTTATGAATAAAGAGTGAGAAATTTGACAATATTAAGAAAACAGAGATATTATCTAAATTTTTCATAGGCAAGCATAAAATAACTCCATATAGAGGAAAGTTTTAAATGGTGACAATTATTTTTGCCTCTTAGTGATAGCTAATTTGACAGGGAAGGAAAAAGAGGTCCGATAATTAAAAATTGAGATCTTAGAATCCATTGCAAAACCCTCACACAAACTTGGTATTTTAAACAGTTTTTTACTGCCATGATCAAAACATCTAACAAGAAGAAAAATAGAGCCGGAAAAGTTTATCTGGCTCACAGTTTCAGAGGTCTCAGGCCATAGAGAGCTGACTCTGTTGCTCTGGGCTCAAGATGAGTCAGAACATCATGACAGAAAATGTATGGTGGTTGAAACCAGTTCAGGGCATGCTCACTGGGAAGCAGAAAGAGAGTGCTCAGCTCACTGTGGATGAAGTGTCAACCCCAAGGGCACGCCCCAGTTACCTAATTTCCTCTAGCCACACCTGCCTTCCTACCACCCACTTAATCCATACCAAGACATTAATCCAATGATTGTGTTAAAGGGCTCAGAACCTAATCATTTCCCCTCTGAAAATTCTTGCATCATCTCACACATGAACTTTTGGAAGACACTTTACATCTAAACCCTAACACTGGGCAAGAAAACAATGAAATCACAGATTTTAAAATAAAATTGGGCGTGATAGCCATGAACGTATGAGCCACAATAATACTAAAGCCCAGGAAACCGTTCTGTAAATTTTTTCAAATCTTATATGCCTGCTCACTTCTTACCGGTTCTATATGCAAGAATTCCCCCAATATACAACTGAGATGAATCTAATACAGCCAGGTTGACAGAGTTCGTATCAGATTAACAAATAATAATAATGACAAGCTATAATAAAACATTATTTTACTTAATTGTGGTAAAGAAAATGTATATTTACTAAACATTTGGTTTTTTTCCATTACTTAATCATTAATGGTAACATTTTAATATGTTGAATTCTATCTAGTCTGAATCTAAATATGTATATAAGGTATGTAACTCATTTCCCTCTACCATATTAGCCATGTTTTAATAATTTACATACACATGTATATACACATACTTGAAAATGTTTATATAATATGAAGATAATTATTTCAGATTCTAACAAATCTACAAATAATGCATTGATATTTGTCTTTTAAAATTCTCAGAAATTTTTATAGTAATTTTCTCTGTTTCATGATTACTTGAACTTCATTATTTTTTTGTCTATAAATAAATGGACCTATGACAGAAATCCTTCCATTAGGTTCTTAGGTACTTTTATGTATTGTCAATTAACATTGAGTTTATTGTCATCTACTCAAATAGCAATTGCCAACTAATGTTGAATAAATGAATGAATGGATGAACTAACAAATGAATATTTTTGGAGTTTCATTCTTTTGTCTACAAATCTGAAAAGTATGTCATTTAAAAACATATTACTTGGAAAAGTTGCATACAGTATAGCGGGTAAAAGTGTTCTGGGAATGTCACTTGAAATTTCCCTTAACAGTAATATCAATCCATTAATCAAAGTTTTTTAGTTTTGGTTGTTCAATAATGTATGAACCCAACTTACTTTATCATCTGGTCACATTTCTCCTTCATAACTATAATCTTATTATGCTTTAATGCCCAATCCATTGTTATAGTCCAGACTCATTTTCTCCATTGCATTTCTTGATAATTAGATCTAATAATTCAGGTAAATAAATTAAAAATTAGAATGGGCATTTACAATTATATCTGGGTATAATTCTATTTGCTTTGCTTATAATTTCCTCAAGCTACTTCAATGTTATATTGTTTGAAAGGTATATATTTATTATTATTCATGTTTTACTTGTTATAATATATTCTACAATCTTTAATTTTACATTAATTTTCCTATGATACAAGTAATATCTGATTCCACAGTTAAAAATACATGCATGTCTGTTATCCTCAGAAGCCTGGTAAAGCCTAGATTTTTCTTTATTTTAGTTTAATATATTTTACTTATAGTCAAAGTCATTTTAAAATTTTTTTAAGAAAGAGTGAGAGAAACAGAGAATCAATTTTATTTACATTTTCATCTTTTTTTGTTGTTGTTTTTGCAGTGTTTCATTGTGTAGGTGGTGCTCAGGTTTGAAACCAGGTCCTCAAAAATGCCAGGCAAGTGCTCTAACACTAATTCACTGCTCTAGCCCCTAAGTGTTGGTTTCTTTCTTTCTTTCTTTTTTTTAAAGAGAGAGGGACAGTGAGAGAGACAGAGAAAGAAACAACTTTATTTAGTTTTTCACATGGCTTTAGTTGCCTCAATACTCAGTTGTGTACGTGTTGCTGGGGTTTGAACCTGGGTCCTCGTGCTTGCCAGGCAAGCACCGAAACCGCTGAGCCACCGCTCCAGCCCCTAGTGTTGGTTTCTTTATCTTATCTGTCACTCATACGTTTTCATAGGTGATGTAAGGAAATTTACAATTAATTCTGTATATTTATATACAAACTTATGTATTTATATACATAACATATGTAGTAACACAAGTGTTTATATGCATATTAATCAATATAGACACATATACATGCATATGTGTGTGTATACACACACACACACACACAAGAGGACATATGTATAACATCCTCAAAAATCCTGAACATGTCCTTTTACTATTATTAATTACTATTTTATAAGTTTGTTTGGAATTTAATGAGATTAACCTCTTAATTTTCTTCACAACAGTATAATCACATATATCTAAAACTGAGGGAACATGCTCGAACATGAAAAGAATTATATAAATTTGCTATTGGAAAATGACTCATTTTGTTTCTCAAAATTTTCTTATGTGCTTGACAGTTTTCATACTACACCATAATGCATCATCTAATTATCAGAAATTTTAAGAAATAGATTTTTAAATAACACTCAGTAATTTTATAATTTTGTTTCTTCATTTAGTTCTTCAGGTTAATCTTTTAATTCATACTAAGGAAGATTAAGAAAGTAGCTTAAGGGCTGGAATGCTGGCTCAGTGGTTATGGCGCTAACGTGGCACACATGAGGATGCGGGTTCGAACCCCAGCACCACATACACAACGAAGTGTTGGAGCTACAAAAGCCATATGAAAAGCTAAATAAAACTAATTCTCTCTTTCTCTCTCTCTCTCTCACTTTTTCTCTTAGAAAAAGAAACAAAGAAAATGGCTTAACACTTCTTCCTAATCCTGATTTAAATGTGGGTTATTTCATCTTGGTTGAAAGATTTTTCAAGAAAAATTTTATATGATAATAACATATTGTTATTTTTTATTTACATATTTTCTTTAACAAACTAAATATAAGCTAACATATACTATTCAGAAAATTCACACTACTCTTATACTACTACTACTCTTATTCTACTACTTATAAAACTTATACTCCTCTTTAACTTCTGAATCTTCTCTCTAAACTGTGCAATAGAGATTAACAATTGACAAATTATTTTAGTCCCTAAGTTTGAAGCACCTTTTGTTTCTGCATTTAAAGTAAAGAAACAATTTGACCAAGTTACATTGATGTGAATTTAATTATCATTATTTAGATTCTCCCACATTCTTTTTCCATCGTGGGCCTAATATTAAGTTTCAAAATTATTTATCTTCATAATTCATAATTCCTTTCTTTCCTGGCAGCTCATAAAATAATGTCCTTGTTTATAAAGTTTCAAAACTTTTATGTTGTACTTGATATTGTACCTTGTTGACTATGAATGTTAATGCTGCTGAATTCCAGGCTGTGTTATTTATTTAAAATACAAATATACTTGTAATATTCTTCTGAAAATGAATATTTTTGTAGGTCTAAGCTCTGAGACTTTGAAATCAGAAATTATGTCCTATTTGTATTTTACTGTAACAGACATATGACCTGCATCAATATTAGATTTTAATATATAACGGAGGTGTATTTAATCTATTTATTAATCAAATCTATTTAGTTTGGTATCTGTTAAACAATCTGGGGCACAGGAATATAGTTCTGTGATAGATCGCTTGCTTAGCAAATTGGTTCATTCCCTAGCACGACACAAACAAAAATATCTTTCTGTGTCTAGTATGTTGGTAGGGTTTTTCTTGCCATCTGTAGTAATGCAATGGTCATACAAAAGCACCTATGGTGATTGCCTTTTTGTTTCTCTATGCATCCTATAATAATGAGATCATTCATGTGGTAGCTCAAGAGTTCTGTTGATTACAATATGGTTGCAAATTGGGAAAATTTATCTCAGAGTTATCATAGAAAAGAGGTGCCTTAAGGGAACAAAAAAAGTGCTCATTGTGTTAACGGTTTAGTAAAGTAGAAATACAAAGGGAAAAGTATGTAAAGGTCTCTACTAAAACATTAATGCTGCATATCAGAGATTTTATACTTATTGTACTAATATTTAAGATCATGTTGACCTGGAATCATTAACTCATTAAGCTTATAGTAATCTGCTACAAAGCATTAACCAGACGTGATCATTGAATAGTATTTTTTTAGGCCACAGTAGTATATTTCAAGTTTTGATCAAAAGGTATGTGATGTTCTTGTCCTATAAAATGCAACTTTGCTTTTGACTAACTAGTTTTGGAACAGAGGTCACTGTGGTAGCATCCACTTAGCAAATCTGTCATACAGTGTTTATTCTATAGGTTAATCTAACATAGAAATTTTGCAAGTTACTTTTCTCTCAATTGTACACTTGAGAGCAGGAAAATAAAATTTAAAAATAAACAAGTTATACAATATATTTGTATCCTACTTGCTCTGATACAAGTCAGATTATCAAAGTTTTTAACTTTTTAAAAATATGAAGTCTCCTAATTTTAAATATCCTAGATCAGAGTAGATTTTCTATTTCTCCTTACTTTGTGAGTCATAGTCATTTCTTTTTAATTTCATGTTGGTGAAAATGGGTTTGAATAAGATCCATATGCTGGCGACAATTAAGTTTGCATAGTATTCCCTCTGGAATTTTCACCTGATTTCTAGAATTATATGACCAGCTGCACAATCTCTTTGAATAATTCAATAACATCTCAAATTTAAATTGTCCAATTAGTTTTAAGAGCAGTATTTCCCATTTCTGATGATAGTGATTCCTTCTTATGATTTCCATCTTTCTTAGGTCAAAATTCTTTTCATTAGTTTTCAATGTTTTCTTTCTGTTCCATTCATTGGAGATCTGGATTTTACCTTCACAGTATTCAGAAACTTGTTTCTTCATATCTTCTGCCACTAACATAGTCTAACTCAAATCATCTCTTGTCTAAATAATTATATTGACCTGCTAAATTATTTCCCTGACTCTGCAGGTGTCATCCCAAATCTATACATGGTGGAGCAGCCGGAGGGGTTCGATGGAGACAAAGGTCAACTTTCATTACTCAATTCAACCTACTTTAAAGCTTCATCCTATGATATAAATATTTGTGCCCCCTGAATATTCATATATTGGAATCAAATCTCCAAAGCACAGAGTCTGGTCTTTCAGAAGTTTTTAGATAATGAAGGAGGAATCCTTATAAAAGATGGTCAAGGGAGCTTATTTTCTTCTTTCACCACTGGAAAAGAGAAATATGGTGCCATTGATAAAGAAGAGGCCTTCACCAGACACCATATCTGGCAATGCCTTGATCTTGAACTTTCAAAACTGGAGAATGATAAGAAATAAATTTCTGTTGTTTAGAAGTCACTTGGTTTGTGGTATTTTGTTATAGCAGCCCACAAGGACCAAGACTCTCTCCTTCCTCATTCAGAAATTTAAGCCTCATGAGATCTCAACTCTTACTGCTCTTTGTCAATGCTGATGAAAGTGTGGGCTTTCATTCTGTTTTAATGCATGCTGTGTGGGCCTCAGCTCTGACCTTTGCATCGACTCCCCATCTGCCTGGAATTCTCTTCCTGGAGGTAGTTATGATAAAAACACCCACACATCTTTCAAGTTTTTACTTGATGTATTACCCTAGGCACCCTTGTTAAAATTGTATCTTCCTTCCCTACCCTAAGCACTGCCAATACATTTATCCTCTTTACTTTTTTTCATCTTACTTTTTAAATTTTAATATATGACATAATTACTTATTCTATCTACATTTAGATTTTCTTTTATTTTTCTTATAACAGATTATAAATTCCATACATTTCAGGGAATTTATTTTTGTTTTTCTTCACCATCTCTATCCCAGGCACCAGCACAGCCAGATGGACATTAGACATTCATTTCATGTGTAAAAAAATGAATAACTAAATAATAACTTGATGAAAATTATGATTCTCCTAGTTCTTCACTAGTTTCTACTTTTTAATATTAGGTCAGAACTAATGTCTAATAATAAAATGACACCAGAGTTTATTTTATTGATGTAAAGTAAGATATAGCAAATAGCTGCAAATCTCATTGGGGGAAGGCTAAGAGACATTAGTAGAACATACTTGTGATATATATTTTCACTGGATTTTTCTTTAACTAGTGTTAGACTTTATTTCAAATCTCTGTGTATATGAAGGTACTGAAGTCAGGTATTTGGGTGAGGGGTTGCAATTCAATGTGATGATGTTTTAATGTAGGGTAGCAATGAAATAATTCTTGAGATACTTTTTAGTAATAATAATCATATATCAGGCCACACATTGTTCTGAGCACCAGGAGAACAAAGACAAACTGCTAAATAGCCCAACACAATGGGCCATTTTGATTTCCAGGATAGCTCATTGGACTTTTAGGTCCCTCCTGTTAGGAGCAACCACTCCAGCATTATCCAGTTCCCTAAAAATAATTAGCTCATTTCAACCACAGAATTTCTTACCAGCCGCCTAGTTGATAAAGGTAGCCTGTGATCACCATACAAAAGTACTGATATATTTTTTCATGGCCTTGAGTATGACGGGCTTCTATTAAGTACATAATGGGTGTATATGCTGGGCACTCATGATACAATCTTAACGCTATTTATCTGTTTTCAGATTGTCCAGCGTATTTCATCATCATCATCATCATCAGTAGTAGTAGTAGTAGTAGTAGTAGTAGTAGTAGTAGTAGTAGTACCGGGTATTGAACCTAGAGGTGCATTACCACTGTTTTATATCCTCAGTACTTATATGAGATAGCGTCCTTCCTTTTTTCTTTAAGAGAGAGAGAGGGACAGTAAGAGAGAGAGAGACAGAGAGAGAGAATCAATTTTATTTAGTTTTTCAACTGGCCTTTGTTGATCAGACACTGAGTTGTGTACGTGGTGCTGGCATCTGAACCCTGGTCCTCATGCATGCCATGCAAGTGCTCTAACCTATGAACCACAGCTCCAGCCCTGAGACAGGGTCTTTCTAGGTAGCTAAAAGTCTCTTAAACTTATGATCCTCCTGTCTCAGCCCCCTGAGTCACTGAGATTACAGGCATGCATCATCTTGCCCAAGATCAATGTTATTTTTTAAATGCTGACATCTAAACTGGATTTAGTATGAGACACCACTGGATAAATAATTATGAGAAAACAATTGCTACTATTTTCAGCTGTTTGAGCTAAATCACTGAATACAGAAATCTCTGAAAAATTTAACTATTTTGATGGATTCAGACTGCTTCAAAATCTTGTATATTCACAATCATCAGTCTATTCTCAAATGTAAAGCTGGAGATTTGCTGATAACATTTACCAGAGCCTCCAGCTTCTCTTAGTGAGTCAATTTCTCCTCTAGGATTTGATGAGCCCTCTGACACCCTCCTCCATACATTGAAGGGCTTGGTCATATGGCAAATCGAGGCACCCTTACAGGGTAACTCCCTCAATGAAAGCCACAGCACTGCGCAAAGATGAACTAATACTGCATTAAACCCATTCCCTGTCTTCTGATTGCACAGCCAAATCAGTGCTCCCATCACCCTTCAAAGCAGATGTGATATCAGGTCAATTTTCCCTGGTAGGATGTGAGAAGAATTGATGTATCGCTTTCAGGGTGCCATCTCTACTCCCTCCAGTTTGCTTCTCACTACCAGCTGGAGAACACTGGATGAACAAAAGAGACACATTTTGCAGGAAAAAAATTATATAAAACACGTGGAAAACTTTCAGCAAACAGGAAATAAGAAATGAAACTTATCAAAGGCCGAGGAGATGATATCTGTATTATACAAAGGAAAGTATTTGGCAAAACTTTTGCCCGCAATTTCCTATGGAAAGATCATGGGTCCATTAAGCTGGCAGCTGAGGGTAACAGGCTGAGATGAATCAAAATATTAGTGCCTGATGGCTACTAATGAATCCTTTTGTGAAAGTATTATGAAAAAGAAGTGCACTCAGGAGAGATTTGGCCAGTTTGCAAGCAGAAAACAAAGAGAAAGAGAGAATTTCTGGAAATGTTGTGCCATAGTGAAAATACTAACTTCTTCTGACTTCAAAACAGGAGGTAATATCATAAACCCTGCAATAACAGAAATCATATTAAAGCAAAATTGTACAGGGAACATTCCTTTCAGAAACAATGAAATAAAATAGCCCAAATTTATTATTTTTGCTCAACTAGAAAAATCAAGAAATCTTATTAAGCAATGTTTTCCAAACATAAGATAGCCATGGCTGTGACCTTTGAGAGAAGAGAAATAAACAAGAATGAACCAATTATTGTCCCAGACTTACTACCTAGAGGTAGGTTCCAAACAAAGCAATGAAAGAGGAGAAACTAAAAAACAAAAATGTTCCAAACTTTCACTGAGTTGAGAAAGTAAGTTTGAAGTGAACAGAGACCAAGGTTACTAGAACTGACGTCGCTGGGTACTGACGAGATGATGCTGTACAGAAAGTGATATTCTGAGGGGTTGTTTTATGTCTCCAGTTAACTTATCTAACCCTGTGTGAAAGATAATGACACAAGGCCAGGAAAAGTTCTGGAGAGTCGATCAAATAACATCCAAAGCAAAAATCTGCAACACTTTGTGTTCCCACCTATCAAGAAGGAAAAGCCACTCAATATGATAAGTATCATATAGTAACCCAGAAATCTGAATCTTATCAGTGGAGATGATTTAACCTTAGAGGGGAAAAATGTGTTTCTGGATGCTATCAAGAAATGATTAGGCTCAAAATACTTATTCAATGTAATTTAACATGTCAGAACAAACTACATCATTCTTTAAAATAATAACATCAAAATTCAAAACCAACTGATGGAAAAAATATTTTTATCATCCAACAAAAAGTTACCATGCATGAAAAGAAACACAGAAAATGTTACTCATAACCTGAAGAAAAATGGTTCACCATGTTTAAAATATGGAAGGAAGAAATACCATCTTTTAATTCTGTATTACGTGAAAAAAAATGAAGTCAAAATAAAAAAAGGTTTTGGTGTAAATATAAAGAGATCCGTTTTTGTAAAGTTGCATTTTAAGAATTTTTGGATGAATATCTTCAAGTAGAAGGACTATAATACCAGTGTAAATATATAACTACACAAAATAAGGAAGAAGCAACAGAGATGACAAATATGGAGGAAGGCATAAGATTTTTTTTATATATTGCTTAATTTCTCTTAAAGATGAACATTTAAAATGATAACATATTATGGAGTTCAATCCATTTAAAAATAAAGTGTAGAACAACAACAGAAGTGGAGAAACCAGAAATGGTACTATATAATTGTAAGAATCTTACACAATGTGTACAATATTGGAGAAATGGACTAGTAATTTAAAGATACGTAACATGAACTGCAGGGCAAACATTAAAAAGGAAAATTAAAATGAGTTGTAACAAAATGGAAATAAGAAAAAAAGTGATGAATATAAATTTGAGAAAAGTAATCTAAAGAGAAACAGGAAATGGTCTTTTTGAAAGATAATAAAGTTAAATTCAGCTATGCAGTTTGTATAGAAACCATCTTAGTTTTACAGACGCAAAGATGTTAAAATTAAAACGATGAATAATGTAGTCCATGAAATTATCACTTAAGACAGAATGATTGCATTAGGACCGGAGATTGCAAAACAAAATTTATTAGCAATGAGAAAGAGCTATATTTCCAGTTAAAAAGCAGTCAATTCTTCAAGATAGCATAGAAGTATTAATAGGAATGCACAATCACAAAACTTTAAAATACACTAAGAATAAATATTTTTAAAAATCACTATTATGTCTCAGAAATTGATAGTAGAGTTTAAATAAGTAAAGATTCAGAAAACTAAAATATCAATCAACTTGCTCCACATGATATATAAAGAACACTTCACCCCATAATAAGAAAATTTCATTTCATAAAAAGGGAGCAGTTTTCAAATGAATACTGAATATTTATAAAACTAGATCATATTTAGGCCATGAAACAAATGTCACTAATTATAAAAGGAATCAAATCTTCAAAACTTCTGAGTTCAATGGAATTATTGACAGCAAATATCTGGGAAAACCTCACATATTTGTACAGTAATGTTTCAGGGGAGCTCATGAGTCAAGGAAGAAAGCATAATAAAAACTACTGTATTATTTTGAACTGAAAGCAAAACACTCAAATCTAGGAGTGTTTGTAGAGAGGGAAAATTTTATGGCTCACTTCTTATACAAGAAAGAAGGATGGCTTCAAATCAACTATCAAAATTTATGCTTTAAGAAAGTAGAAATAAAAGAGAAAATTATATTCAAGGTAAGTGGAAAGTATAAAATTAGAATAATAGAAATCAAGAAAATAAAAGAAACATAGAGAATGTCTATTAAAATTAATTCTTTGAAAAAAGTCAATAAAGTTGGTAAATAAGCTAATCAGGACAAAGAAAACATAAATTACTAGTATCAAGAAAGAAAAGGGTTTATCTCAACATTTGCCATTGCCATTAAAATGATAATAAGGATATTAGAAACAAATGGTATGTCTATAAGTTCAACAATGTCAATAAGATAGGAAAATTCCTTGAGTAATTAAACTACTTGAGGTCAGTAAAAATAAAGAGAAAATTCATGTGACATCTAAATCTTTTCCACAGGAAAACTTCAGATCAACTTGGCCTCATTGGAAATTGTCTTATACGAAGAGGAAATGATAACAATCCTTTACAAACTCTTTCAGAAAACTGGAGAGCGCTTCTTCACTTACCATACATGGTTAGTATTAATTTGATTCAAAACCAGACAAAGATATCTACATCAGGGGGGAAGAAAATTCAAAATTAATTACTGGTCAAATATAACAGAGCAATGAAACTCATAATCAAGACACAAATTTTCTTCTTTTACGATTTAGCAGCTAAAATCAGTTGAAGACTGCAATAGTGCCTTAGCATAAGAAATCAAATAATGCCATATACTTGATTAACAAAAATGAAAGAAAGGAAAAAGGAAGAAAGAAGGGAAAATGGAGAAAGAGGAAATAAGAAATAAAAAAAATTAAAGATTATACAACTTCACAATCTACAGAAATATTTTACTTATAAAATTTAAACATTTTTTCACAGGGTAAAATAAGCAACTAACCAATTTGGAAATATAAGGAGATTTCCTAAATTCTGATGAGAAGCATTTACAAAAACCCTATAGCTAACACTATGCTTTATGGTAAAAAAAACAACGTATTTTTCCCTAATGAAAAGGAATAAGGCAAAAATGTGTGCTTTCACCACATTTGTTCAACATCTTTCTGAAATTAAAAAATGAAAATTACAGAGTAGAAGGGAGAAAGTAAATATATCTTCAGTTACATAAGACATGGCAGTATATATATAAATGTCAATGTTTCTAAAATTAGTTAAGGAAACTATGAAGGTCATGGGATACTAAGTCAATATAAAAATCAAAAATATGTGCTATTAAAGATTAGCAGTTGAAATATAGACAATATCATTTAAAACAGCATCAAAATGTGAAATACCAAGAGATGAAGTTAATTAAATATGACCAAGGCTGTACTGAAAACTAAGCATTGGTTAGATAATGTAAGGAAGACAAAACGAGATAGAAATACATACCATCTTCATGGATTGAAATTCAAATATTATTAACATGTTTATTATTCCCAAAACTGGTCTACAGTTTAGGGAAATCTTGTTCAAAATTGCAACTGATTTTATTTTTTCATTTTTGGTAGACATTTTTTAAATGATATTAAAGTTTTCAAAAAATGAAAATAAATCAAATAGAAACAATTTTTAAAATAAAAACCAAGTTGAAGAAGACTTAGTCTATATTAATGATAAACAAGAGTGTGCAGTGGTGAAATTGACACAGATGTGTGAAACAAGATAATAATTCTAAAAGTAGACAATACATATCTGTTCTACTGATATTTCAAAATGCTTCCAAGGTGATTTGGTCGAAAAATGATATTCATTTTGTGAAATCAATGAATTCAGGATTGATGCGATTGATATTCATATATAAAATACTGAATTACTACCCTCACTAGACACAAAATGTGGATTCAAATCAAACCATTGATTCAAATATAAGCTACAATAGTAAAAGTTATATGGGAAACCATATGAGATCTTTGTAACCTTGAGGAAGGATAGCAATGGTATCTTAGATTGGACACACAGAGCAGAAACCATAAAAGACAAAACTAATATATTGAACTTATCTAAATCAAAAACTTGTGCTCAAGAAAGAACTCCTTGATGGGTTTAAAAGCAAGTCACTGAGAGAGAGAAAATATTTGCAATATAAATATTTGATAAATGACCATTTTCCCCAAAATATATATATGCAAAACTCAATAACTCAGTAAGACAGAGCAGGGAAAGCAATATTTGAAAAGAACTTTATAGAGAAGATATATAAGCAAATAAAAAGAGATATAGCATAATCAGCACTGAAATGAAATAAATATCACAAAATATCACAGTGTATACTTTTTGAAACAGCAAAAATCAAAAAGACTGATGACATCACATGTTAAAGGCAATTACTGAAACTCATAAATTGCTAGTAGGAATGTAAAATCATATCATGATTTTGGCAGTTTCTTGTAAAGTCAAACATACACTACCCATATTTATTGCTTCCATATTTGTCCAAAAGAAATTAAATCCTGCTCCCACAAAGATTTGCACATAAATGGTCATAGGTGATAGGTCATGACAGCCCAAAACTGGAAACAACCCAAATGTCCTTCAAGAGGGTAGTGGAGAAATAAATGTGCTACATCCATGTGACAGGATACTACTGAGCAAAAAAGAAAATTTTAAAAAGGACTACTGATAGTTTGAATCTCAAAATCTCCAGGCTGAGTAAAATAAACTAGACATCAAATAATGCATATTCTGTGATTCCTTTTACAAAAAAAAATTCTACACAAAGTAAAATAATCAACACTGACAGAAAGCAGATCAGCAGCTGTATGGGGATGGAGGTAGGGCGGAGGTTGATTGCCAAGGTGCACAGTGCAGCTTTCGGTGTGCCAGTAATGTTTAATGTCATAATTGTGCCAGAGGTTATACAATCATGTATTTTATAAACTTCAAGTTATATACATAAATTTGATACATTGAATCATATTTAAACGCAGCTCCATGGATGACAGAAAACACAGCTTTGCAGTAAAGATTATTATCAGTGATGCATTTCCACTGAACCTTCCTAGCTTCCATGTAGTCAGTAAGATACTTCTTTTCCTCTGGGCTCTGAGGACTTCACAGTATCTACCCTGTGGGATTTTAGAATTGTTAGAGAAGAGAATTTACTGTCATCCATTCCTCCTCTTTTTAATATACATGTTTAAACTTCTGTCTTTACCCCACTGTTGTAGATTGTACCCGTGGAGGGGCAAGCATGTTTCTTGATTATGGGGAGCCCGAACACAGGGAGCTCTACTCAGACCAATTGGAAATGACCTTTCGAGTCTAGGAAACCCTGGATTCTGAGGAGATACAGAGATAGATTGTGCCTTAGGTTTCTTCCTTGGGGATGGAATTAATGTGTGCCATATGTGGGCAGACAACTAAAGTGGATTTAGAGGAAGAAATTTTCAAAATGCTTACATGGTCTGGTTTTTCTCGTTTGACCATTGTTGCCAAGCCATGGCCCCAGGACCCTGCAATGTCTTCTCTACATCAACACCTCGCTATATCCCTGACTGTAGACTGAGCAGAGATACCAGGGAGAGCAGGGCACAGAAGCAGTGAAGACACAGATTGTCTCAGCCATATCCAGGGAGTGTGAATGTCTGGGGGAAGTGACATTCCCATCAGTACCAATATACCACACACCACCCACACCCACTTGCAAATCTCAAAGAAATACAGTGCAAGCCAGGAGTAAATCTCCATTGTGAAAAGCTACAGATACTTTGAGATTATTTCATATAGTATTTAGCAAACCCTAACTAATATTAACACATACATGAAAGGTGAAAATAGGTTTATCGGATAAAATTTAGATTCCTTAAGGACAGGCAGGAACGGTGGAATTTGGGTGCTTAGTGCTCTTCAGGATATCATCAGACCTTGCAGTACTCAAATACGCTTGCATTTCTCAAGGGATTTGATTCAGTAACGTCAAATGGATCTCTCATGTGTTTCCATTCATGCCTTTTTTCACTACCTACTGAATTTCTACTTGAGCCAACCTTTCTGCTGGTATTGGAAAATAGAAATGAAAAGACAAAAAATGAACTTTGCAGCAACTTTAATTATAGGATAATAATTTTGCAGTCTAGTATTTGCATTTCCACATATGTGTTATAAAAAACACATTCATATGTTGAGGGGTGGAGAGGAAATTTCTTTCCCTCACTGCCCTGTGGTACTGGGGATTGAATCCAGAACCACTCTACCACTAAGCCATATCCCCAGCCCTTTTTATTTTGATACAGGGTTTTGCTAAATTACTCAGGCTGGCCTCAAACTTGTGATCCTCCTGCCTCAGAATCCTACATCACAGGGGTTATAGGCATGTATCACCACACCCAGAAAGAAAAGAAGGCTCTTGAGGGTAAAATAATCTTTCTAAATGGGATCTACTCTAGATTTAAAGAATCCATAAATATGTTAGAGCAAAACAATGTTTAGTCTATTTAACTATTTTCCTTGGGAATCCCCGTACAGATGGTTATCATAGTAATTCTGCTTATTCATCTATTTATTCAAAATACCCTTCCATTATAGAGATGATTTGGGGGACTTGTCATCATGTCAGGTACTACACTGATTCTCTATTAATACTGAAATGAATTGCCACAAACTCCACGGCTTAAAATAAAATAATTTGCTGACAGGTTAGTAGGTCAGAAGTGTAGCTTGATCTCATGAACTAAAATCAAGGAGCCCACTGATCTGTATTATTTTCTATATTCTTTGAGGGGTAGTTCATTTCCTTACATTTTCAAGTTTCTAATGGCCACTGACATTCCTGGGCTCATAGTCTCCTCTCCCGATCTTTCAAGCAATAGTGGGTCAAGTTTTCCTCATATCATATCATCCTGACCTCTTTTTCTGCCTACTTCTTTTAAGAATCCTAAATTGTGCCCATCTGGATAATTTAAGATGATATCTCCATCTCACAGTCTTAACTTATTCACAACTGCAACATCACAACTGCAATAGTCACAGCTCCAGAGGTTAGCACTTGATGTCTTTGATGGTACTCTGACCACTACAGGCATTTATCTGCAGAGTCAGCCTTTATTCACGGGGTCCAAATAGTGCCCTATTGGCTTTCTCCCCTATTACCAATGAGCTGTTTTACTACTAAGCCAGTCATGTAGTCTGAAATTCTTTTTTAAGAGAATCAATTTTATTTATTTTTTCATCAGGTCTTATTTCTTCCAACACTTAATTGTGTATATGGTGCTGGAGTTCCAACTTGGGTCCTTGTGCATGCTGGGCAAGCACACTACTACTGAGCCACCACTCCAGCCCTAGTCTGAACATCTTGAGCTAGAAGTTAGCTGTTTTGAGAAGTTAATTTCTTTTGTAATTCTCATTTTAAAGATGAGGCAACAGATATTCTGGGAGTTTAATTAATGTGCTCAGAGTCACAGGTGATAACATGATATTGTTAATATTCAAAATTCATGTCTGCAGGTTCATTCATTTCTCATAGAAAGTTTATTGAGTCATATATAATATGAGTTAATTTTAAGTTTGAAAAAAAGAGATGCTCATTATTTAAAGCTAAGTTAGGGAAAGTTGTCTAAAAGCTCAATCATTCTATTTCTTATTTTTCTAATAGAGCACCTTCAAGACTTCAGTGCAAGGGAAGTATTGAATAAAAGGTTGCTCTTCAACTCAGTAAAAGCTGGCTCACTTCTAAGTGACTGATACTTGGAGATGCATCGGTTCACACCAGGGAACCTCTTCCTTGCATGTGTTTAAATCTTCTCTATTCTAAGCAAATTGCCTTAGGATGGGTTTATTGTATTGGTACATTTTCCCAACAATATTAAATAGTAAAGTGGATGGACTTATTTTGCCAGTGTTAAGGTTTTGTTTTCTCCTACTACTAATTATCTGTATATTTGTTAGGCATTTGCAAAGAAATCAATTTATTTCAGAATATTAGTTATGGTAGCAAGGTAATAAGATTGATTTTCTGAGTCTGGTTCCTGAGTAACCATGCTTATAGAGCATTTTCCAAGTAGAGCCTAATTCATATTACTCAAACTACAGATTTAGGAAGATGTCCCTAAGGAAAGGGCATGGCATGGAGAAAGAGGCAGATTCGGTCACACTGCCTACAAGGAGTAGAACCCTAATTTGAACCCAAAGTTCACATTCTTCCAATTTTACCATGCCACCCATTCATGCATCACAAACCTTACCAAATATGAGGAAAATACATCTTGATGGTTTACCCACCTCAAGATATTTCTAAACCATACTGGCTCAACTTTACACTAGCAAAATGTGAAAAAAACAAACAGTTTAGTCCAATACAAGAAAGTTAAAATGTGCGCTTATAGAACACTCATTTCTGAAAGGTGCAGGCACTTTCACCCACATTAAAGAAGCTTTGAAAAAGACACATGCTCACAACATCCTGGTCATAAGTGCTTAATGCTAAAGGCAGCCAGGCAACACAAATGCAAGACTCCTTAAAAGCTTTTCGAGTCTAAGGTTGTAACATTTGGGTGGAATGGAGAGGCTGTCAGTTCACTGAAACCTAGCACTTCCCCTCCAGTGTCTGCCTTGCCCTTCCTTCCCACTAAGTGCCCACTCCAGCTCCTCTAGCCATTACATAAAGCTTTCCAGGAAACATCATTCCACACAGATGTTTAACCCCAGGCTCTAAGGGGGCTGTACTGCCAGTTGCTAGGTTTGTTGATTAATTTTACATGTACGCATATGCTAATGGAGGCTAACACCGAGCCCTTACTGCCAGCCAGCCGTGTTAAATAAACAAAGTAGTTCAGGCAAGCCAGCCCTCAGAGTCCTCTGTGCACAAGATGTCTTTCAACCCAGGTTTCAAAGTGAGAGCAGCTTCTTCTTTCTCCTAAGCCAGCATTAGAGGCAACCTGGTCAATATTACCCCCAATCTTCCTGCATTTTATTCTAAAAACCACCTCATTTAAAAAAAATATTCCTGTGTGGAATAAGAAGTATTTAAAAGCAAATGAAATTGAAACTCCATGACAGTAAGACTGCACAGGAATTTTTTTTAATACTTTGATTACAATTGGTAACAATCATTGCTTAAATACAAGTAAAGCTGTATAATTTGTGCCAATTGGTCTCAAATTATTCTACATGAAATTCATCCAACTACAACATTAAATATGATGCAGAGTTTTTTAAAGAAGGAGCTTAAGGGCTGGAGCGGTGGCTCCCCGGTTTCGGTGCTTGCCTGGCAAGCGCGAGGACCTGGGTTCAAACCCCAGCACCACGTACACAACTGAGTGAAGGAGCAACTAAGGCCATGTGAAAAACTAAATAAAGTTGTTTTTCTCTTTCTCTGTCTCTCTCACTGTCCCTCTCTCTTAAAAAAGAAGAAGAAGAAGAAGAAGAAGAAGAAGAAGAAGAAGAAGAAGAAGAAGAAGAAGAAGAAGAAGAAGGAGCTTAAGCTGGTGATTAAAATGTCATTTTAAATATTCACCATGTTATAGGTTTTTCTTTTGCTAATGGTAGATAAACTATTCTCTCCCACTGACAAAACTGAGAAGAGCTAGATTAATAAATTCTTTACAAAATTTTACTGAACCCATTGTAGGACAATCAATGGCCAGGACGTGAGAGATTGAGGTCTTCAAGAGAAGGAAAGTTTGGGTATAGTCAACAATTCACTTACATTTTCTTTTGAGGCATTTGCTAACTCATAGGTGGAGGTCTAGAGGCTGAGATTCTGAGCAGGAAACTTGGTGTCTTTTATTTTATTTTTTTAAAGAGATAAAGGGACAGTGAGAGAGAATCAGTTTTATGTAATTATTTATTGGCTTTTGTTGCTCCCACACTTCATTGTGTAAGTTGTGCTGGGGTTTGAACCCATGTCCTCACACATGCCAGGCAAATGGAGGAACCACTGAACTACCAACCCAGCCCTGAAACTTGGTGTCTTGAGGGAAAAAGAGTTAGAAAATCAGGGTAAGAGTAAGAGTCCTATAAACACCACCAGCTTCAGGTAGGACCTAATGTCCTAGACATAAGAGAAAGGGATGCCACCCCATACAAAGTATGCTGCCCTCCATCAAATCCAATTGTATTACAATGATCTGTCCCTGCCTTGGCTGCTCTCCAGGAGATGGAGAACATCACCATTACAGAACCTGAGGAAAATACTTTGGGTTCTGCAGACAATTAATGAAAATTAGTTTAATATTGTTCTTATTAAAAGCATTTAAATATTTTCCAAAAACAAAAAGAATGGGAATAGCTATTTTATTTTGTGTCCCGGACACATGTACACATTCTGAATCTCATACCATATCTAGCAATTAAAAGCTATTTATATCTGATTACAAAACAGATTCACAGATGTTACATGACTTTATAAAATCCACACAGTTTGAAAATGGCTTGCATGGGGTAAGATTGAAACTCTGGGCTATTTGTTTTCAGCAAACATTTTCTGTGGGTGAGGTAGATGTATATTTTTGTGGAATGTGTGAAAAGAGACTTACTTTAAGACAGAAAACAGAAGGATCTTTGAGGAACCGTGGGAAGAGAGAGGATTATCTCTTGTGTGAAAGACAGTCATCTTAGACATTTTGTCCCTTGGAATTTATAGGAAGTTATAAATAGCACAAGAATGTCTCTGCAAGAACTTATGGGAAAATATATCATAATTAAATTATTAATTCTAATAAGATTTATTGAGTATTCATTAGTTGTTAACAGCTATTCTGTATTTTAGAAGGAGAACAGTAAGAAAAAGAGACAGCCCCTCCTCTAATGCAGATTGGTTCCCATTGGAGTGGAGAGTTAATAAATAAACAAATAAAGATAGAATTTAGGGAGTCATTGGTGCTAAACTGATATTTATAGCCATACTGGAGTGATAGGATGAAAGGCTTATTTGGAATCAGATCAAAAATGAGAAGAAAGTTGTTACAGACACAAAGGACAGAGCAAAAAACTGGCAGAAATCAGAAGATGCCTGTGAAAGTTACCGTGTTAGAGCAAAGTTGTTCTGCTTCTCCTTCTTCCTCCTAAAGTCCTGGCCATTTTAGAAGCTGTCCCAGTGGGAGACACTTGCTTCTTGGTTACAGATGTCAAAATATCTGTGACTCTACATAGCGAATTGAAAGTGCGCAAAATCAAAGCAACATGATCTGTGATGTCATGACAGTGAGGCAGGACCACCACCCCAGATTAAAACCCTAAGCTTAGGCTTCTTTTTGTATGTGGAAGGCCCCACTCACACCTGGATGCCCATACATTCTTCAGTTGTCCATAGCTTCCTTGACCACCCTAACATTAGTCAAACCCAAAGAGTTGTTTTGTATTAAGGAAAAAGCAATTGTTTTGTTTTAAGGAACAAATACAAGACAAACTCAGGTTAACAAAAGCATCCTTCCATCCCATCAAGGGAAAAAAAATTAAAATCACACTTTCAATTGAGTTGGAGAAAGAGTACAGTAGAGGGGGATTTCCAATGAAAGACTAGGTCTTCATCAAAACACCATAAAAATCCCACCCTTGTGCCTTCCTTGAGATCCCCGCCATCTGTGGAAGCTTCCTTGCTTGCTTCTGAACCTGCTACTAAGTTCTCACTCGCTGATCTCTCCTTACCTCATTCTTCCAGACAGAAATCCTCCGTGCTCACAGGACCCTGTATTCCAATAGATTTTCTTCTCAAATTGTACAATGACAAGTTACTTGAGAATTAATGTAATAAACTTTGTGATAGAATGACAGAGGAAAAGGGAAGTAATAACAATAGGAATGAAAGAAAAAGCATCCAAATAAACAAAAAAACAGACATTGGCAGTAATGTTCTTCTGTTTTATTTAATGCCTTTTGGGAAATGACCAAAATTGGAACGAATTTTCACATAGCAGTGTAGATACTGGTGCCAAAAGCACAAGAGGGTCCAGGTCCCAATGGAGGTGACCACAGCACTAAACTGACATCTATCTACCCAAGGTGGATCAGAAGTTGAGTTAAGGGCTCAGAAAAAAAATTCACATGTAATATAAATTTAGCATAGATTTATTTGCAGACGTGAAACTCCCTCAGTGAGTTTGCTGTTCAAATCAGCCATCTGAGTCCAGTTGGGAAACAATTTACTGACCCTAAATTTTATTCTTTCTAAACTGAGCTCTGCTTTGCTAACCAACGCAAGTTTCTGAGCTGAAGGGCCCCACTTGCCACCTGCACCCCTGTTCAATAAATTCAACAGATTACTGTTACAATTTCCAAGCTGGAATTTCAGAGATGACAACATTACTTTATCGTGAATGCTGCAAAGGATGCAAAATAATTGAACGCTGAAACACAACAGAAGAAATACTTCTACTGAAGAAAATATAACAAATTATGAGAATGTTTCCTCATTTACTAGAATTTCTAATTCCCACTTTCCTTAACATAAAATCAGTGTTATCTACCAGAAACATTCCCCACACGACAGTTGGGAATTTTAATTGTCTGGAAGTTGTCATAGCAAAAAGAAAAGTATGATTTAGTTGAAAGACAGAAATGAAGTGCTAACCATTAAATGTGGTTTTACCTCAGCACTGGTGGGGAAAATAAAAGAGTTTTAATTTGGATTAAATCTAAAAAGCACTAGAAATTACACAGCTGATTTATCTAAAAGAAAGTTTACTTCAAATATAGCTTTCTTAATAAAGACATAAGTAACATGCTATTTTTACTTCCAAAAGAAGTCAAAATATTAAATTTTGAAGCATTCTTTGTGTGCTTTTCTGTTCTTAATATTGACAAGACAGGGCTTATAAAAATGTTTGGGAAGTAAACGTATCAAGCCACAGTTTAAAATACTAATTCTAGAGTAGTGGTGGTTTTATGTCAAATGCTTGTTCTATAGTATTATAGGAGAACGAGTTGTGTTTTGTAATTGAAGCTTTTTAGATAGTCAATAATATTGTAACTCTCAATTTCTGCTAGAAATTTTTCCCAAAATGTGTCTCATATATTTTCTGCAGCTCAAATTTAGAATCCCAAACCATAATTTAATCCTTACTGGTTTTTCTAAGATAACAATTAGAATAAAGAATTTTTAAAAAGATTTTGCTGGGGTTTTTGACCCCCCACACACATTGATTTTTAAAAATTTATATCCCAGGATTGAATTATCTACTATCATTTACTACTCTTAATGAAACAGATACCCAAACAACTTATTCTTGCTCATGATATGTCAACTCTGAATGACATGAGAGTTACTTCCACTCAACTGAGCTATTATTTGAAAACTATTGGGAACAAGATTTTTTTTAAGTTATGTGTTATTCTAGTTAACATAGTCCACATTATTGAACATGGTCAAAGAAAATGTAATCACCATTTATCAACTCTGAGTTTGAATTTTTCTATGTTAAATAAAGAATGTATAAAAATATGTAAATGATCCATTTCTATCTCATTGCTGTTTTAAAAGCAATTAAGCAGGATCAATGTTGAAAACTGCATTTTATACTCATCCATTTCAGATACTGAAGTCTTAACTCCCTATGTGATTATTTGCAATTAAGGCCTTTAAGAATGTGACTAAGAGTACATGAGGTCATAAGAGTGATACCTTAATCCCACAGGACTGATGCTTTTATAAGACAGTAAAGCCAACCCAGAGCTCTCTCTCTGTCAGGTCTACGGAGGACAGGACATGGGAAGACATGAGAAAAGACAACCTTTCATAAGCCAGGAAAAGTGGTCTCAACTCTGTTAGGACCTTGACTTTGGCCTTCTAACCTCCAGAATGGTGAGAAAATTTATTTCTGTTGTTTAATCCACCAAACTTGCAACATTTTATGATGGCATTTTAAGCTAAATAACACAACCAACAACTCTAATTTCCCCTCACCAAGTAATATAAGAAAACAAAAAAGTTAAAATTTAGGATATTGTCAATAGCATCCTACGAAATCATCAGGGAAGCAATGAACATGAGAATATAAGAATTGCTCTTGTTTCTTTTTCTACAAACTTTTGCCCATTCTGGTGTATTGAAATGTGTCTTTGTATCATAGGATCTTGACATTCTGCAGTATAATGAAACCCACTCAAAGGTTTCAGTTTATTTTTAAAATGTGTTTTGCTATTTTGAACCATACTTTTAGTTTGTGGTTGAAAGAAAAATGTGGGCAGTATGTTGGGAAGAAAGCCCAATTGTTGCCAGGAGCAAGGGCCCCATTGCTTCACAGCTTAGTAGCGACAGCTTGGAGTCAGGTTCTGAGCCTCTGCTGGGAATTTTTTTCAATCCTGTCTGGATGAAAGACACATTGTCCCTTTGTGGACTGCTGCCATGCTCCACGCAGGACTGTGGAAGGACCTCAAAAAATGGAGAAAACAAAAAGCAAGTATTTGGCTAAGGTCTTTCTCCATTTATTTTTCTATCCACTTGTATGCAGATAAAGAAAAAAAATCAAAGCACACCAATCAGGATCACCTAAAGAATGCCGCAAGCTGTACTAGGAACTGAGATGAATAATAAAAAAGAAACAGCCTTAAACATTAGTCTCAGGACTCATTAAAGAGGTATAAAAGCAAACAATCTACTAGCATGGAGGCTTTAAATGAATAAACAAACTCCTCTTATCTGCTTTTAGAGTTGAGTAAACTGAGAAACTAACTAAAATCTAAAATCTGAAATGATTTCTTTCCTTTTTTAAAAAGAGGGACAGAGAGAGAGAGAGAGAGAAAGAGAGAAAGGGAGGAGAATCAATTGTGTTTAGTTTTCATTTGGCTTTTGTTGCTCTGACACTTTGTTGTGTATATGGTGCTGGGGTTTGAACCCACAACCTCAGGCATGCTAGGCAATGCTGGAACAGCTGAGCCACTGCTCCAGCCCTGAAATGATTTCTTCAAGTTTCCAGGTTTTCCTTGCATGAGGTCCAGACCAAATCAGAGCTTCAGATTCTCAGCCAGATTTTTCAGAGGAAAGAATGTTAGACTTTTATTTGGTCTTTGATTGCACATCTTCAGAAACAAACAAGAACTTCTGTCTCTTCCCCTCTTGCCTGGATCCATGGTCCACCTTACCCTCTCCATCCTGTTCTCCTCTGAGTCCTGGCTACCACCCTCTTCCTCTGTCTTGATAACTATTTCAGGCATCGACTTCAACCTCTTCACTTCAGTTCCTGAATCAGCTCTTACAATTTTTTCAGAACTCTTCGTGGTAAACAGAGAGAATAGTAAGAACTGGTTAATTGGTTGTGAAGTAGTGCCAGACATTACAGACCCAAGGGTGCTGCTTGGTTTCCCGAAAGTGCTATGAGCCTGTGAGCAGGTGTGACACCTGCTGTCTATCCTCTGGGTTCACATGGAACATTTTAAGTAAATCAGAAAGGGAAGACTTGCAAGAGCAAATGAGTAAACACAAAGCTTTTTCACAGTTCAGACATAAGATAAAGTCAAATAATCAGAAAGTCGTGGCTGTGAAAAGGTGTTTAAATGCTGAATTAAAGGGCTGGAGCAGTGGCTTGGTGGTTACCGTCGGTGCTTGCCTGGCATGCGCAAGTACATGAGTTCAAACCCCAACACCACATATGCAATGAAGAGTCCAAGGAATGAAAGCCTTATGAAAAACAAAATAAAAATTGCTTCTCTCTCTCTCACTGTCCTCTCTTTCTTAAAAACAAATAGTGAATTAAAAGTGTCCCTCCATGATTGGGAAAGTTGACCTGATTGTCTCCTCATAGGTAGAGGATAGCACAGATAAGATTTTAAGTGCTGATTATAGTTTTTTAAAATAATTATCAGTAGTCTTTAATATTAAAACCTCAAACCCAATAATTTTCATATTAGCCATTTATTCTATGGAAATACCCATCCAGAAGGAAAAAAAAAAGGAAAATATACAGATTTTTATAGCCATAAGGTATAATCTGAATAAATCTTTATTCATATAGAACTGTGTTTCCTGGGTAATTCACATGAACGTTTGTGACATCTCCCCACAGAGGAACAGACTGGGTCAGAGCAGTGACTCATGCCAGTCCTCTCTAGCTTTCCTGTCTCACCTAAAGGATAAAGAAAAACACCTAAGAAGCACTTGTTAAGGTCACAGTCCACATCTCCGACCAAGGGTAGAAACTGCCCCGACTTCTGTTTAATATGTACGTGTAGTCCATTCTGTCGGGTTTCTTTTGCTTATTTTTAAATTTGTCAAATTTATCCATCCTATGACTATCCAAATTGTCATTTTCTATTATTATCAATCTTTCTTTCTCCTTGCTGAATACTAGTACAAATTTAAAAACATATTTCTTCTACTCTGAGTGGACATATGGGTAGCGTTCGGTCTGGGCTATTAAGAACAGTTTTGTTATGAACATTTTAGTTCATGTGAACACATTTTTGTTGGATATATATCAAGAACTTAAATTGCAGGATCATAGAGAATGACATTATTCAGTTTCAGCAGATACTTCTAAATAGCTTTCCACAGTGATTTTATTCTCTTTGGCCATTAGCAGAGTTGCAGAATGTTTAATCTCCTTGCCAACACTAGTATATTTACTGTCTTCCTCATTTTAGATATCGGATGCATTTCCCTGACAGCTAATGAAGTTGGGCACCTTTTGCAAGTTTGTTGGCCGTTTTGCTATTATCCTTTATTATGTATGCATCCATTTTGATTTTTTCACACAGCTGGTTTTTCTGTCATTTTCTTTTTGAAATGAGAAGTTTTTAATTGTGTGTATGTGTGTGTGTGTGTATGTATATGTATAAATATACACACATGCATTAACACACACACATAGTTGTTATCAAATATATATATTTGAAGAATTTATATATATATCACTTTCATGCTACATTATGATAAACAGTACTAGATTTTTAAATTTTATTCAGAAATTTATTTGTTGAACAATCGTCTAGTGAAATAATATATATATAATATATATATATAAATTCTGAAAATTAGATTTACCCCCAAGAGCCCCCCAATTAGCCACCCTTATCCCACCCCCTGCCCAATACATCTCTACAAATGCCTTAGGTTGTATGACAATACACCTTATCCAGATTTAAAACATGATAATAGTACTTAATTTTAATGTAGCCAAATTTAACAACTTTATCATTTGTGATTAGTGTTTTCTATGTTCTCGTTAAGACACATTGAGGCTATTTCAGAATTAGAAAGCTATTTCCTAACTTTTTGTCTAGCTGGAGTTGAGTTTCCACAGGGCTGAGCCAGGTGTTCAGAATCACATTTTGCAAGTGGTTATCACTCAGCACCTTATATGGCATAATTCTTTGTAATAAACTGTTTACTTTGCTGTATTCAGGAGGAGGACTATGTATGGGTCTGTTTGGATACTCTTCTGTTGGTATTATTGGTCAGTTTTATTCTTTATCCTTTTACAGTAAATCCTGCTTTAAAAAGTATGGCTTTATAATAATTTTTGAGATGCCTTTCTATAGGTCTTTCCTCTTTATTCTTCTTCACTTAGTTTGCCCTAGCTGTTGTTTATTATTTGTCTTTCTAAAAATTAAAAATCAGTTTCCAGATTTCTGTTAAATATCTTTTTGGGAATTCTTCATTGGGACTACATTCAGTTTATAGTTTACTTTTGAAATGATTAACATTCTTACAATATTGAGGCTTGAATCCATGAAAACAATACGTTCTCCATTATTAAGGAACTTTAATGCTTGTTTTAGACAGCTTCTCACTGCTATGGCCAAAAGATCTAAAAAGAAACATTTTAGAGGACTGAAAGTTTGTTTGGTAGTCATGGTTTCAGAAGTCTTAGTCTGTTGATGGCCAGCTCCATTGCTGGTCCAAGATGTGTTAGAACATCATGGCTATAGAATGTGGTAGGGAAAAGTAGCTCAGGACATGGCATCAGGAAGCAAAGAGAGAGTTCTCCTTAACCAAAGACAAAATATATACATCAGAGGTGCACACCAGTGACCCACCTCCTCCAGCCACCGATACCTGTGTGCAATTACCTCCCCGTTAATCCATATCAATGGATTGATGAACTGATTAGGTTAAGGCTCTTGTAACCAAATCATTTTACCATTAAACTTTATTGAATTGTCTCACACACGAGTTTTGGGGGAACACCTCATATCTAAATGATAACAATGCTTCTCAACAATATTTTATACGTTTTTATTGTATGATACTTTTAAAAAAGTTTGTTAAATTTACTACTCAGTATCAGATGGTTTATATGGTAACTTATTAATTTCACATTCTAAGTATTTGTGGTTGGTATAAAAAGCTTTTAAAGTGTTCATAGTTATCTGTATCTGTCAAAATTGCTGAATTTGTTAATTAATTTTCATAGTTAATAAAGCCTTTTTTTGCATAATCTATCCTCTTTGTGCTTAATTTTTTAAATTGCTGATTGAAACATGACATTGAAAGATTTATAACAGGCACACTCTTCTTTTCTCTAATTTCTGGGGAAAACTTGTCAATATTTCACCATTGTATATAAAGTGTGCTATACAGTTTTGGAGCAATAATTTCTCAAATTGAGAAAATCCTATTTTGTTGCTAGTTTTTAAGGGTTTTTATAATCATGAAAAGGTGTTAAGTATTTTCAAATATCTAGTAAAATTATCAAATTATATTTCTTTGGGTTTTTGTTACTGTTGCTAAAATATTAGTTACCTATTTTTATGAAAGAGCTATATTTTTTTCAATTTTCTGATGAACATTGTTTTATTTTGAAAAATATTTTTAATTTTGAAATCAAACTACATTAGCCTTATAAAAAGTTAGAAATCATTCCCCCTGCACTTTTTTCTCTTTTCAGAATAAATTTAAGGAAGGTTCATGTTAATGGAAACATTTCCCAAAGAATCCATGTAGTCTTAAAAGTTTTCACTGTGAAAGAGCTCAAATTATGTAGTAAAAAAAAATCAATAATCAGGTTTTCTACTAATTTTTCTCTCAACCTGATATTATTCAATTTTTTTTTTTACTTTTTCTTCAAGATTTTGTGATTAGCTACAATAAAATTGTTCAGGTTGTAATACTTTCATCATTTGATACTGAAAATAATTTGAAGTCCTTTTTCATGCATAATATTACTAATCTTTTCTCTTATTTATTCATTATTCTTCCTAGTAATTTATATTTAATTTGTATGATGGAAAAACAAAGTTTTTACCTTATTTATATCTTCACTATACAGTTATTTTGTATTCTGTTGATTTTTCCACTTTGTTATCTATTTTCCAATATATTCTTTAAGGTGGCATTATTATAGAATTTTGCGATGAATAGTTAAATCAGTGATTAATAGCATTTACATTTTTCTGATACACACAGTTAAATATTATGATTTTCTTTCACAACATTATTTTAATAGTATCCACATCTGATAATATTTCCAGCTTCATTAACTTTCAGTTTAAAATATTTTCCAATTTGTATTTTGAGTTTTTCTTTGATAGTGGTATAATTAAAAGTATTTTGCCTAAGTTCTGTGGAGTTTGGGATTTTATGATTACTATTTTTAAATAAATTTGAGCTTAATCCCTTTGTGGTCAGAAATCACACTGTGAATAATTTCATTCTTTTGAAATTTGTTAAGTTTATCTTTTTGACTAAACCTTTTTTTCTGTAGACAGCAGTTCATGCATTTTTAAGTGAGGACAAAAAAGTTTAAAGGAAGAAAAATGGAAAGGTAAAATTCTAACTGGTCCACTTATTCCTGATGGAGTTATTTCATTAATTATGTTCATGATTGTCCTGTGTCTCAGCCTTATCCTTTATGCAATTAGCTCAGATTTGAAGTCCTCCTGGGCTCCCTCAACAAAGACTGTATTAACCAATGGTGTTTTAAATTGTGAATTTCTCTATTAATATCAACCCACCTGCTTGAAATTTTCCAGATTGCCTCAAGCATTCTGGCCCACTGATTTCTTGGTTTCCTGTAGATTGTCTTATTTCTTTTTATGACTTCTTGGAGCTTCTAAGGAAGTTTGAGATGAAGAGACAAAGAAAACATGTCTGTCCTCTTTCTGCCATTTTGAACTACCTCATGGATTATTTTTAGTATTGTTTTCTGTAATCCATATTTAATATAATTTTGCCAATAGATTATAAATATCTTCATTAACTAAAGGATTAAACTTGGGCATGCTGATAAGAGAAAGTTTTAAGGGACTGGAGTTTTGGCTCAGTGGTTATGGCACTTGCCTGGCATATGTGAGGATGCAGGTTTGAACCCCAGCACCACATACACAATGAAGTGTCGCAGTAACAAAAGCCACAAGAAAAACTAAATAAAATTGATTCTTTCTCTCTCTTTCAACCTATCGCTCTTTCTTTCAAAAAAGAAAGAAAGAAAAAAATGGTTTAAAATTGGGAGGAAATCTATTAAAGTGAGATTGCTCCCTATATTTCATTAAGTCTATCCTTCATTTGTTCGTTTTAATGAAGCTGCTGTCCAGGGGAGGAATGTCAAGTTCCATGTCAGCACCTCAGTGGCCCTCAATACCACCCACACAAGCCAGGTGATCTTGCACACTGTTTAAGGTTTATCATCAGAGGAGTGTTTTATGGTCAACAAGTTGGAGCAATGGGTAGAGTAGAGAGAAAGTGGTAACCAAAGATATGCCACCGATCTAGATAGGATTTGTATGTCTGTCAGAAACATTGGTTTTTCTTTATCGCTTGTTCTTTCTGGTCCCTTCAAGTGAGAGAGAAGATAATTGTCAAAAGCTGGCGTTCTTTCTCTGAATAATTTTGCAGCTGTATGACACATTTGAGTCTTGTATTTGAAAAGAGAAGAAAATTCTTAAGGAAGAAAAATAGGTAGTTGATTGTAATACCCTGGGGTTGGGGGCGGGGGACTGGAAGATTTATATTAGACAGTAGAAAATTGTATTCTGCTGTCATGAGATACTGTTTGAAATTCTCATTTCTAATATAGCAGATACATCTCTACATGAGACAAACAGTTGATCAGCCGTGGCTCTTTAGATTCTTCTCATAATTCTTACATGTAAGCACTTCAGTTTCTTGATCTTGCTCAGAATTTTTTTCCCATTAGTACATAAGCCAATCAATGTTCATATAATGTAAAGAGAATTATGGAATGCCATCCTTTTGAGGCAAAGAGAATTATATGATATCACTCTTGTAATTCCTTTTATGCTTTATATAAGCTTTTGTTACAATCATTTGTGAATAGTTAGAAGTACAACACATGGATTTACATAATGCTCTTTAACTAACCATATCTATATCCTAGGTATCCATTGTCAACTGTGATCACAATGTAATTCTCAAGTACAACAGTTGGAATTGCCCCTGTACTACCCCATCTAGAGCTCAGAGGTCCATTTGATCTGATAGTTCCTAAGGATGAACTTTGGAGGAGCCTCATTCCAACTGAATGATCAAGGAGCAATTACTCAGGGCACCTGTTCACAGCTTACTAAGAAACTGGCTGACTAGGGTTTCCAAAGTTTGGACAAACGGTAACATAAATGGTGAATAATTCAGAATAAATTATTTTTCAACAATGTTCTTTAAAAATAAGTGCCTCTTTTTTTCAATTGATAATTTTTCTTTCCTTTCTCTGAGATCATTTCCCTGCTAGAGGTTCCTGATACCCATGGTCCCCTTCCTTCTCACATCTTTCTCAGATTCCATGTCTTTCAAGGAACAGTTCTTTGTTTCATGTCACAAAGATAAATTATACACTTTATTATCATATACCACTTGAAAAAGCTAGATGATGATAATCCATTAAAACTATGGCCCAAATAATGAACAATATAAAAATTTAAAACAGGTTTTCACTTTCATCAAGGTCAATGAGGACTGAATAATTGTTTAGTTGTTTCTTATCAGTAAGAAAAAGAGGTATTTATTCTGCTTCTGGAAATTTCTCTTCCTAACTGAACAACTCACTCTCATATTCTACCCAAAAAGAGATGAAATGAAGTGTTTGTAATAAAGCCAAGTAAAGAAACTGGAAAGTTAAAGTGTTTAAAATAATCACAAATTGAGAATCAGCCTTCTAAAGCTTTGCACTAATGTGCATTGGAATTTTGGAAAAATATCAAAGGCTTCCTTCTAAGTCTTTGACTTCTGTGTCCTTGACTTCGATGGGTTAAAATTCTATAAGTTGGGCTGGAGTGGTGGTTCAGTGGTTGGAGCACTTGCCTGACATGCACAGGGACACTGGCTCAAACCCTCACACCACATACACTACTAAGTGCCAGAGAAACAAAGGCTTGATGGAAAATAAATAAAATTGATTCTCTTTTTTTCTCTCTCTCTCTCACTGTCTCTCTCTTTAAAAAACACTCTATAAGTACATAATTTTTTACTTATCTTGAGTATCCTATAATGTCATAGAATTCATGTTTTAAGTCTTATAAAAAGAATAAGATTGAGTGCTATTTGTAACAAAAAAATTGCTTGTTAATATTATAGAGTATCAAATGAGTTTGTCCTAAAAGGATTTATCTGTTCCAGAATTCATAGATAAACACACATTATACTTTTATTCAATTCAGCGTCTTTTACCAAATTGAAAGGATACAATTTTTCTATTTATACACAAAATTCTATCTGTGGATTTTACAAAAGAAAAAAACAACACTTCAAAGAAGCTGGGGATGTTATTTCATTTGTCTATATTTAAAATGAGCCAAGTGGAAAAAAAATGCCCCAATGCAATTGGCTAATTGCTTTGCGATTTGGCTTTATTTCTTTGACACTAATGGATAATTTCTAACACCTACACAGCTAATGAGTTGGGAAGTTATGAGCTTTACATTAATACTTGAATACAGGTATTTAGTTGGGGGAAATGTTATTTGCTGCTTAGAAAATTGAAAATACTGAACAGACACAGTCTATGTTTATATTCTGCTTTAATGTGTGCCAGATTATGTGCCCTAAGGATCTTAGAGTTGAAGGGAAAGCAGAGACATGTAAACAAAAATTTCCAACCAACTGTGTCTAGTGTCATGGTAGAAGTGCTGTCAGAGCACACAGAATGGTCACTTAAGTAATAACAATAACCGCCACCAAATAGTGGTTATTCATACCAACTATAAAATGCTCCTGTTCCAACTTCTCCCCTAAGTGCTCCATGCACCAACAACAGTAGATATTCATAACAAATATGAAATGCTCTTATTCCAACTTCCCTGGTAAGTGCTCCACGTGAATTACTCCTGAAGTCTTCATTAATGAATGTTGGTATAATTGATCTCATTCTAATCAGCACCAATCATTGTGATCTGAAGAGTAAATACTTTATTTCCACAGCTTACAAATGGAAGATTCAGAATTCTATTATCATTTCTGCCTAAACTCTAAGCCCATATTTTTAGTCCTTTACTTTATATCCCCTGCTTGGCTATTGGGGAATTTTTCTGGCGGAGAGACAAACATAACTGAATCTGGAAAAAAAAATATGAAATTAAAGTTGCAGGGGAAAAGTGCAAGAATGAGAATTCTTACTGAAAAATGGCATTTATGCACTGAAAGTGTAAACTCTTTTGTGGATATAAAAAAAGTATTTTTTCATGTGATTATCAATACTTAGAGCAAGGTGAAGACTCGAACCTAAAGGGGCAGAGTTCAGATCACTAGGTGCACAAATGTCCAAAAGGAAGCAAGGGGTTCTTTAAGTCTTAAGAATGGAAAGGACTAGGTGGTTGGATGTTCATACTTCAGGTAAGAGGATATCTCAGTGGAACATTATCAAGGTATCTAACAGAGGCGATAAGCAAATTTGTAAGAGAAAGAAAGACCTCACACAGAAAAAAGTGAGAGATTTCATCAAAGTGAACAATGTGTTCAAGATGAGATCTGAAGATGGAGGAACGTTGGAAGTGGGACTTAGGAATTCCTCAGTGTAGGTGGTTACAGCAGAAAGAGGCCTAGTTATGAGCAGGGGCTGCCTTGTGTGAGGCAGGGGTATGATTTGGCTTCTGGCAGGCTGGGCTCTCTCAGTGCCTCATTGAGTGACAGTGTTAGACATGTGCTCTGGGTTCCATTTGTCATTCTCAGTTTGACATAGCCTTGCAAAGCACTTGCTTTGCATGACAATGACTTGCCCTCTCACTTTAGGGCTTTGGGATCTTCTTTCTCCTTCTTACTCTATCTTTGTTCACATGTTATGTCCTTAACTATTGCTCCATCTAGATCAGTGTGCCTGTATCCATCCTCACAATCTATTAAGTCCCTTTCCTTTGCTTCCACAGTACTAATCTTAGTAATAATAATACTTATGAAAAGATTTGATTAATGTACATCTCTACCAGTATACCATGGTTCTCTACAGAGGGAAGGACAACGTGGGTAGCATTATTGAATGTATCTTACAAACCCTGCGCAATTGGTGAAACGCAGCATATGCTCAGTGCACATCCATTCATTGGAGAAATGAGTTTGTTATTGGTGCTATCTCAATGGACACTGTCAGCATCAGAAATGTATATTACAAACTCTGACCTCATGGACTCCATCAAGCTTGCATTTCAACAAAAAAGAAAGAAAACCTTGATGATGTAATTTCAACCCTGTAGGCAAGCATCCTTGTGGGAATTTTCATAGTCCAGCTGTTCACCCATTCATCCGTTCATTTCACCAACAAATACTTAATGCATTGCTTTCTCCAGTTTGCACTGCCCATCATCCAATCTCAGCTTTCTACATTCTCTTTTTCAACAAACTAATCCTAACAGCAGAAAATAGCTGCCAGTATTCTACGCCCTTCTGTTTTCTACTAAAAAATTGCCTGCGAAATGAGACATGGTCCTTTTGTTATTTTCATTAGCAAGCAAATTGTTTGTGATACCTCTGACAGAAATTAAATGGATGCATAGAGTCAACACTACCTTCTTACAGAGCTGAATTTTCAGGAAAAGAATAGGGTTCGTCAGACCTGGAGTTTCACTGCATTTACTGTTGTTTTTTGAAAAAAATAAATGGCATCATTGTGATCAAGTCACTGCATGAGGACACCTGAGTGTCTAGTGACAGCTTTTACAAAAGCATTTACCCTACAGTTATCATCTTGCCTTGTTGTTTCGAGGGTTTGCAAGAAAGCATTTTCTTCCCACTATCTCCAAGAAAACAAGAATATTTTTAGAGGTTTGGTATTTGAACACCTTTCTTCTTTCTTCAATTCAAATGTATCAGCAAAGAGTGATAGTTGGTGGGTTTTGTTGAAAATAAAATACTGCAGTTGAAAGTTGTTTCTACAGTTTCCCCAGTGTGTCATGTTGATGCTAACCTTTTCAAAAGTAAAATGCTTTGAAGAACTTTAATTATAACAGTGTACTCTGAGCTGAAAGGAATTTGGAGGGAGGGTGAGCAAAATGCTTTATATCTTTCTCCAGAGCATTTGGGTTAGTATAATGAATCATATTGCAGTACACCACTTGTTTAAATGTTACTTATTGAAGAAAGAAATATGAGCACTTAGTATTGCTCATATGGTGTTTGTACTTATATTGATTTGCTTCTTTATGATTGGCACTCTTCAAGAAAAGTTTCTAGGTGATTTTTCCCATTCTTCATCTGTCTCACCAGGTGCTCTTCTTACCCTGTTGCGCCTCTGGTCTGTGCTAACATGACCCAAAAGGGCAACAGATACAAGTCCTAACTGTGGAATGACTGCAAAGTGGACACATTGGAATTTCTTTAACAACATCTGGCTGCACCTTTATCCCATCACATGGTGTTCATGTTAGGTCTCATGTTCTTGGTCCTGGGTAAGACTGAAGATCCTGCCTATTTATTTTCTTCACTCAAACATGGAAATTCTTGGGCTGGAGGGGTGGCTCAGCAGTTATGGCACTTGTCTGGCATGCGCAAGTTACGTGAGTTCAAACCCCAGCACCACATGCACAAAGAAGTCTCGGAGCGACGAGAATCATGTGAAAAAGTAAATAAAAATTGATTCTGTCGCTGTCTCGCTCACTGTCCCCTCTTTCCTTAAAAAAATGTGGAAATTCTTAGTACTTGACCTGGATTAGCCTGTTGCCATGTTCTGACTCCAAAATTTACACCTTATTTTTTTTCCCACATTTATTAGAAGTATATTGCGATACAGGATACACCTTAGCAGATGCTGTGGTTCTGAAGCTTTCTTGGTGCTAATGTCATAGCATGTCGCTTCTACATGCAACCAAACTAAATTTTGTTTCCCACTAAATCAGGCAGAAGAAAAAATTTTGACAGGTTTAAAAAAAATAAACTAAAAAATTCCTCAATTATCAGAATGATAAATCTGATAATTTCCAAAATGCCAGATACTTGGAAAATGTCAACTTGACTGACTTAACCGCTCTTTAATTCAGGTTTCTGATCTCATAGGAAAAATGACTGCAGCTGTGAGCCAAAGTGAGCATATAAAAAGTAAAATGTGTCAAAGGAAATACTATGACTAAAAAAAACCAGCCTAACACAGAAAGAGGAATGCCTTTTACAGCTATTTATAGACCACACATGACTGAGGAAAGAACCAGCGAAGCTGCAAGCAGCCCTTGAGGAAATTCCCAAAGTACCTTCAGAGAAACAAAAAAGAAGAGAAAAGAATAGAACATTCAAGAACTGTGGCTGGAGTGGTCGCTCAGTGGTTTTGGTGCTTGCCTACCATATGTGGGGACACATGTTCAAACCCCAGCACCAGGTACACAACGAAGTGTCAGAGCAAAAAAGGCCACATGAAAAATGAAATAAAATTGATCCTCTCTCTCTCCGTTTCTCTCTTCTCTCTCTACTCTGTCCCTCTCTCTCTTTAATTAAAAAAAAAAGAACTTTCAAAAGCCGCAGTACAATCTCAAAGTTATTACATACTTACTAGTCTAACCAAATATAAATAGATTGCAGCAAATGAAGATTTGAAATCATGATAGCTGAGAATCTCCAAGTTAAATGGCAGATATCAAACCACTGTTCCAGAATTTTAAAGAGCAAGTAAGACAAATTTAAAAAGTAAAGCAAACAAAAACCTAATACCCCTAAGCTATTAATATTCAAACTGCAGAACAATAAAGACAGAAAGCAGCCAGATTTAAAAACAAAACAAAAATAAAATCTTTCTGTAGAGGAGCAAAGATAAGAATGAAAGCAGTCACCAGAAATCACACCAGCAAAAAGAGAATTAAAGGGCTTAGTGGTGGCTCAGCGGTTATGCATTTACCTGGCACAGGCAAGAATGAGGACTCGAACCCTAGCACCACGTACACAATTAAGGGTTGGAGCAATGAATGTTACATGAGAAACCAAATAAAATTGATTCTCTCTCGCACGCACTCTCACTGTCCCTTAAAACAACAACAACAACAACAAAAATACAGATTTAAGTAAAATGTTTACGTATTGAAATAAACCAAACAGCAACCAAGAATTCTATAGTCAGCAAAATTACAAATGCAAATTAGAGAAAAATTAATAAGGAAAAACTGAAGGATTTCGTAGTCAGCAGAATTTCCTCCACGATGTATTAAAAGATGGTCTCCAAGAAGGTGGACAATGACATAGGTTGGAAATGTTAATCTACATAAAGGAAAGAAGAATATCAAAAACTAAATGTAGACAAGATAAGTTTTAAATTTTACTTTTTCTTAAATGCTGAAAAGAAAACCACTGCACAATATCAACAATGCATCTGGTGATTCTAGCATATGGGTAAAAGAAAGAAATACAGGCATGTCCCCAGGGATGGAAAGGAGGAATTGAACACACTTTGTAAAGGTGACTGCTCTATGTCTGAAACAGGATATTATTATTTGAAGGAAGATTTGAATTTAAAATATACATTTTGAAGAACAGTCATTTAAAAATTACAAACAAAATTGAAAGAGAGTTAAAAATAGGATCATAAAAATATTTAAAAAAAACACAGGCTAAAAAGGTGAAGAAACAAGCAAAATGTGTCAAATAGATAGCAAATAATACAAATATATGCTTTAATATGATGACATTAATAATCCCTTGAAATATGAATAATCTAAACATATCGAGCATAGATATTATTCTGTACATAAATAAATCAAATTATATATTATCCATAAATAACACAGAAATTAAAAGAAAATTGATAGAAACTGAAAGTTATACAACACTAATATTTGTCATAGAAAGCTATGTTAGTTTCAGAGGGTACTGCAGAACAAGGAAAAGTATCAGGGGTACTGCATAATGGTAAAAAGACAAATTTATGGAAGAAGGCAAAACAGTTCTTAAGGTGAATGCATCAAAGAAAAGCATCAAAAGAGATGATACAAATACTGTAGAACTGAAAAGAGAAATAGAAAAACCCACTATTGGAACTGGAAACTTCAACCTCCCTCCGTCAATAATTTACAAATCGGTCAGTCCAAAATCATCAAAGATACAAAAGACCTGGAGAACATTATAAATTAACTTTATCTAATTAGCATCTGTAGAAAAACAACAGATGTAAACTTTCCCTGAGCTCACACAAAATATTCAATAAGCAATAACACATTCTGAGTCATGAACACATGTTAACAAATGTAAAAGAATCAGAATTAAAGGAGGTGTGATCTAACATCACAGTGGAATTAACACTGGAAATCTGCATCGGAAAAGTAGCCAAAACATTCTAAGTATTTGAAAATTAAAACACTTCTAAATATCAAGTGTATCGAAGAAAAATTCTCAGGAGAACATTTAAGAAGTTAAAAGACACGTTATCAGATTTTGAGGGAACACAGTGAAAAGGATACTTAGAACTTTTTAGCACTGAATAGGTATATTGGGATAGAGGAAGGGTCTAATCAATAACTTAAGCTTCTGCTTAGGAAACTGTAGAAATAGTAACAATTTATGCCTAACATAGGGAGAAGAAAAGACATAGTAAATAATAGCATAGATGGAAAACAGATTGAAAGAAGGGAAATAATAGAGTATCAAGCAGGTCAAAAGACAGTTCTATGAAAAGATTATTAAATTGAAAAAATTCGTGCTGTTCCCAACTAAGAGGAAAAAGGAAAGACAAAAATTCAGTATATTAGAAATAAGAGATTCATCAGTACTGAATTCATGGACATTAAAATGAAAAAAAAAGGAAAACAAAACAAAGAAAAACAAAATCCTACTACTCCTAAACTAATAATATTCAAACTATAGAAAACTAAAGACAGAAAGTAGCCAGATTAAAAAACAAATATTGCTATAGAGATGCAAAATTTTTCTTTTTCCTTTTTAATTAAAAGGAATAAAGGATTATTATGAACAATGCCATGCTAACAAAAATAAACTATCAAATACACTACAAAGAAAAATAATATGAATTATATCCATTAAAGAAATAGAGCTGGAGTGGGGGCTCAGCAGTTATGGCTCTTGCCTGGCATGTGTGAAGCTGCAAGTTCGAACCCTAGCACCACATGCACAACCATCTGAGCAAGGAAAGCCACATGCAAAACTAAATTAAATTGACTCTCTTTCTCACTGTCCCTCTTTCTCTTTTAAAAGAAGAAAGAAATGGAATCAATATTTCTTCACCATCTATGTTAGTCAGCTTCTCATTGTTATGCGCAAGATACTTGACAAGAACAACCTGGAGGAGAAAATGTTTATATTGGGCTCACAGTTTCAAAACTTCAGTCAGTTGTTGGCCAACTTCTTTGCTCTCAGCCCAAGATGAGGCAGAACATGATGATGAAAGCACATGGAAGAAGAAATCAGCTTAGGACCATGCAAAGGGTCCTAAGGAAGCAGAGAAAGGGATCAAGGAGCTAGGACAACATACAATTCCAAAGCTCATGACCTCAGTGACCTGCGACTTCCTGTACCCATACCTTACCTACCTATATTTATCATCCAGGAATCCATTCAAATGACTAACCCATCAAAGGAATTAATCCCCTGATCAGGTTATAAAGCTCATGATCTAATCCTTTCACCTGTGAACATTCCTGTTCTGTCTTTCAACATGAGCTTTTGGGAAATACTTCAAATCCAAATCATAACACCTTCCAAAAGGGAAAGAGGTGGTCCAGATGGTTCCATTAGTAAGTTCTACCCACAACTTAGGAAAGAAACAAGGCCAATAACTGTAACTGGAGAATGTATACTAGAAAACAGAAGCAGAGGGTCACTTTTTAACCTATTATTGATGCCACAATTACTCTAATACTAACATTGATAAAGACTTTAAAAGAAACAACTGACTTATATCCTTAAAGGACAGATGCGACAATCCTGAACTAAATATTAGTAAACTAAATACAATGTAAAAAAATGACATCACAACCAAGAAGAATTTATTCCAGGTACAACAGATTCATTACATTAAAAATAATCAATGAATATAATCTGCCAAGGAAAATCATTGTTTTATATCTATTGACAGTGAAAAAGTATGTGACAAAAGCTAATCCCTTTCATGATGAAAACTTACGTGCTAGGAATTAAGGAAATTTTCTTTAATTCATTTGTTAAAAGTTCTTCAGTAACATCATACTTAATGGTGAGAGACTAGAAACTTTCTTCAGAAAATGGGGAACAGAAAGAATATTCTTATACATTACTATTACTCAATATTTTAGTGAATATCCTAACTATTGCAAAATTCTAAAAAAAAGATAGATAGCACCATCTTTATACAAAATGACATGACTGAGTGGAAAATCCAAAGACTCTATAAACCATTCCTGAAATTACAGAAATTTGAACAGGTCAATACTCAGCTACTCATTGCATTTTTATATGCCAGCAATGAAAAATTGGGATTCAAACTTTTAAAACTAAATACCTATAATAGCTTCCCCCAAAACGAAACACTGACATACTTAGACAGAAATATTACTGTACAAATATATATGATCTTTAGGTTAAAAAATACAAAACATCAAGAGAGATCTATCTAAATAAATGAAAAGATATTTTATTTTTATAAAGTGGCTTAGTATCTTTAAAATGATAATTTTTTTCAAATTCAGTGAAATGATTTCATGAAATCCCACCGAAAATCACAGTATCTACTATTTTGCAGATATTGACAAGGTGATACTAACATTTGTATAAAAAGTCAAAAGACTTGCAATAATCAACATAAGACTGAAGAAACAGCAGAAAATATAGGAACATTCACACTAATTTCAAGCCACAGTACATAGGTGCAATAATTAAGATGGTATAGAATTGACAAAAATAAATTTAATAATAAATAAATAAAAACACATATGGGTCAATGGAAAATAATAGCCGATAAGTACACCTAAACACATAAATAATCTTTTTAAAAGGCTCAGAGTCAATTCTTTGGAGCAAATTTAAACTTTCTGAACAAATATTGCTGAGACAATTGGATAGTCATATTTTAAAAGAAGAACTTAGCACACAGCCTACATTTCCCCGTTAAATTAACTCAAAATTACTCAGTACCAATATTTAAAGCAGTAAACTTTACTAGAAGAAAAAATATAAAGCAAACTCTTTGGTTACTGCGATTCACTGATACTTTTAGATACAAAGTACACTATCTAAAAACATAAATATAAATATAAATAGCAGTACTTCATTATAATTAAAAATTTCATGTATTTGAGAAACAGTATGAAGAGAATTAAAAGTCAAAACACAGCACTGGAAAAAACTTTTACAAAACACATATCTGGTTAAAAAATAAATAACTCATATCCAAAATATATGAAGGAATATTTAAAACTCAACAATAAACAACTCAGCTAAAAACTGGGTAAAAGTTTTGAATAGATATTACAACAAAGAAGATAAACAGATGGACAGTAAGCACAGGAAAGATCTTCAAGATAATTAGTCATTAGGAGTATGTAAAGTAAAATATTGAGATATCTGTACATGTATTAAAATGGCTAACCATAAAGATACAACAGTATTAATCACAGGTTAGGATAGAAAGCAACAGAAATTTTCATTCAGTGTTGGAAGAAATAAAGAACAGAGCAAAAACTTTGGAATACAATTTGGCAGTTTCTAATAATAAAATGAAACATATTCTTACCTTGTGATCCAGCAATTGTTTTTCTAAATATTTACCCACTTGATTTGAGAACTTTGGGTTAGAGAAAACTTTCATATGAATGTTTACAGAATATTTTCCCCATAATCACCAGGAAATGGAAATGCCCATGATGTCCTTGAACAGGTAAATGAATGATATGTGGAACATACATTGAATGGCTTAAGGGATAAAAACCGATGGTCTATCAAGACATGCACAGACATTGATAAATACTTAACATGTATTTCTAAGTGAAAATCCCAATACCTACTATTGAAAGGGCTGCTATATACTGATATTATAATTATATAAGATTATAGAAACACAAATTTGTATGAAGGTAAATAAATCAGTGGTCACTAAAGGTTCATAGACAGAGATTTGAATAATTGAAATGTAGGGCATTAAAGTGGGGAAAGTATTTTGTACAGGATAATATCATGTAGATAGAGAGCATAATTTATTTGAAGTCAAAACACAAAAACCTCTACAACCTAAAAATTAGTCTTTACTCTGTAAATTTTGAGAATGGATTTAACAGGTTGGGGGGGTCCCAGGTAGAATACAATATGTGACAAAGATGCCTAGATATATTAAAACACAAAGGACAATCTCACTGAAGTGGATGGGGAAAGTAAGGTATTGGTCCAAGTAATTGAAAATGAGTAGTTTCTGTAAGATTAAAGACTTGTACATTAGACTGTACTTTAGGTTCTTTCCCAAATGTGTATGAACTAATAATTATGACTTTACTTGCATACAGAAGTGAGGAATTAGTTTAACGGATGGCAGATGGAGTAATAGAATACAGAAAAAACAAGTTCCCATAATCTGGGTGTAAGCTATATTACATAAGATGCCGTACTTTTGTTCCCCAAAATTTTAGAAGATGAAGGTCTGGTACCCAAGATCGTGGTATTGGTCAATGCTAAGGACCATTAGGAAGTGAGGCCTAATGAGAGGTATTTAGGTTGTTGAGGGTATGCTCTTGAAGGGTATGAGGGGTCAATCTCTTCTCTGTCTCTCCCTCTTTCTCTGTTTCTTTGTGCTCTACTGTGAGATGTGAGTTATTTTTGTTACTGCATATGCTTTCACCATGATGTGGCACCATTTTCTGCCCACTCCAGAATTGAGTCAATCCAGGCACCGTGAATTTGAAACTCCAAAATAGTGAGATAAATAAATTTTTTCTCTTTATAAGTTAATTGACTCAAGTATTTTGTGTAGTAACATGAAACTGATTAACACACAAAGAAAGAGGGCAAAAATTATCCATGTGTCAATAGATTAAATGTTCAGAAACATGAACTCCTGGTAAGTTTCATATTTACATTAATTATATATGCATATATGTGTATATATATGAATTAGGTAATATATAATTATATATGAGCAATATAAAGCCTAGATATTTATTTCTAATACTTTTCTCCAGTTTTTTGTTAAAGAAAAAGGGACAGTGAAAGAGAGAGAAAGAGAGGGAAAAAGAGAAACAATTTTATTTAGTTTTTCATGTGGCTTTGGTTCCTCCAACTCTGTGGTGTACGTGGTGCTGGGGTTTGAACTTGCATACTTGCGCATGCTAGGCAAGTGCAGTAACTGCCAAGCCGCCATTCCAGCCCCCTACTTTTTTCCAATTAAAAGGCACTATATTCTTTGAGGAAATGACCGATTCTAGGACTGGAACATGAAATATACAAGCTTATCCCAGATTATCTTAAAGTGCCAAAAATCAGGAAGCACTCAAAAACAATGTATACATATAGGGATTTCAAAGGGCATACCTGGAAAAAAGCAGTGACAAAAATGTGAATAATTTAAGCAACAAAATAAGCAAATCATTACTAAGTTAAATTCAAAAGTATTCAATAAAAATCTATGAGTTCGTATTAATACAAGTGATTTTCCCACACAGGAAAATCCAGATAATTTTGTAGATACTCTGCCCCCAAGTAAGTAAAACATAACTTCCCACTCCCAGAGAGCGAATATGAATAGTGACTTCCATAGGGTTACAGCATGGAAAGTGGGGAGAAAGCAGAGGAAAAAGTTAATAGTGAAAAAATCTGACATATACCATCATATCCAGGTAATCATGTCTAACTTAATTTCTGATAACACTGGTGATAATATGATGTTGTGACAATGGAACTTGACCTCCATTGCCTTCTTTTTCTAAACCAATAATTATAGTCCAATCATGAGAAAAATATAAACAAATCCCAATCAACTGTATCCAACAAATAGTACTGGAGCAACTGAATATCTACACCCTGAAGTTGAAGCTAGATCCCCAACCTCACATCATGTAAAGTATTAATTCAAAATTCATTAATGACTAACTGTAAGTGTTAAAATTATAAAACTCTTGGAAAG
>PVKS010011481.1:0-56581 GCA_004027875.1 Aplodontia rufa | reverse complement strand
TAATGTGGGTTGTTTAGGAGAAAATTAATTGATGATCATCTTTCCTGAGAGGCCAAAGAGCATTCCACTGCCCTAAGAAAGCAGAGGTGCATATCAGCTTCACATCCCCACACAAACAATGGCGATCCAGACAGTGACTTCCCTGTGCTAATGAAGATGCTTGTGGCCCAGGATCAAAGACTAACTCAGACCATCAAGGGAGAACCAGTTTTTCCTTTAAAATCAATTTGACATCCACCAATGCTAATGAGAAGGTTCCAACAAGGTGGCTTAAAATGCAAACACCCTTCTGCTAGCCACATTCTTACTTTTGATGCCTGAGGTGCAAACCCAAAGCTGGACCAGAATTCTCAGGGCCCGTGTCCTACCTAGGTAGAAGGACAGGGAAGCAGTGACCAATCAAGGAGAGGACATCATATAAAAAGGGCAAACCTCACTGCCTCCTTGGCTCTGTCCCCTTCCTCCAGTCAGGGGGAAGTCTGCTCTTTTCCCTTGCTTTACTTTCTATAAAATAAAATCCATCTACTATGCTTGCCTAGGTGTCCCTCGGTTTCATTCTTCCACTCCAAGAGAACACGAACCCAACATCCTCAAAACTGGCATAGTACTTTCATACCGTGTAATGCTATTTGAATAAAAAAGGAACGAATCATTGATGCCTGCAGTGACTTGGATGGATATCAAGAGCTTTATGCTGTATGAAAAAAAGTAAATTTGAAAAGATTATACACTTCATTATTCCATTTATATAACACTCCTGAAATAATAAGATTATAGGACTTGAGAACACATCATAGGTTACCAGGAAGTGCTAGTAGTGGGGTAAGAAGGGATGTGTGTGATTGATTATAAAGAGGCAGCATAAGGAGACCTCTGTGGTAGTGATGCGGAGATTTTGAGATGAGGCCAGATTCTCTGCTCCCACTGGCAAATGGAGTCTACAGATTCCAGCAGCCAAAATAGCCCATTTTCAGTGTTTGCAGCTATTCCCAGCTAAAATTGGGAATTTGGGCTGGCTGCAGGTTTCTGAGGCTGAAATAGTGTTAGCAGCTCTCCAGCTAAAAGCTGGGTGTTGCAGCTCTTGGTGTGGTTGAAATTCACCCCAGGAATTTGGCGCCAATCTTCTGGGATCTTGTCTCACGAATTTGAAGAATAAAATCCACAGACAACCATGGAATGAGGAGTAAAAAGAGTAGGATTTATTTAAGGAAGGAGAGCAGAGACTCTGCAAGGCGGAAGGATACCTGGAAGTAGGACACCATCTAATGGAGGTTAGGCCAGGGGTTATATTGATTTGGGGTACGAGCATAATTAACATTCATGCAAAGCAGGCATTGAGAAATGCATCTACATTATTGGTTGAAACCTATGCAAAACAGGCATTGAAATAAAGTACCAACGTCATTGGTTAAAATCTATGCAAAACAGATGTTGAAACTAAGCACCAAAGTTATTGGCTAAATCTATGCAAGACAGGTAGCAATTCTTTCCAAGTTCCCATCTGTGTCCACCCTCACTTCTTAGTTTTCCCACCTCAGGGACAAAGGTGTTGCTCCTACAGGTGAGCCTCATGGTCATTTGCATATGAAGGCCCTGAGTGTGCCCTATCAATTACTCTCTACCTGCTAGCTCTTAGATGGGACCCTTTGTCCTGACTACCTAGCCATTTCACTATCTCTCCTAAAACTGTCTCAGTACTGGAACAGCCCTATGCATATGGTAGAGAGGCAAGGCATTTAAAATACAAACCAATACCTTCTTCTCTCATTCTTCAACAAAAATACTTCTAAGGATTCAAGGAGGCAGGCTAGGGGAAGGTTATGTCCTTACTTGCTCCTTGGACAGTCAGAGTGACTTAGAGAATCAAAAATTTGGGTACATTAATCCAAGAAGAAAGACTACATTGGACCCAGTCTGGTCACAGCAGGGGCAACAGCAGTGGTAGTGGCACTGCCTTCACACAGAGGCAGAGAGAGCACAGAGAAATGCAAAGGACAGATTTAGCATGGGAAATCTCAAGATCAGAAAAGTAGCAGCCTTCCCTCAGCTGATCCAGAGGCTACACTGGTGCATGAATAGTGATTCTTGTGTTCCAACTGGACACAAAAAGCTGAGGCAGCAGCCATCATGAGGTGGCCATGCTGCAGCTGCTGTTGTGGGAGCTGGGAGATCTTAGCAAATGGCTACATGCTCCTGGCAAGTGCCTGCTGCATGACCTGAGGTTTACCTAACAGAATAAGAGTGAAACAGACATTGAGAACATTCTACTCAAGGGGAATTCAAGTGGAAAAAGGGAAGGGGAGCACAACTCTCTGACCTCTGAGTCTGGTGACTCATGTGACTGGCTAAAGCGGATTGGGCATCTGAACAGGCAGGTGAGAATACACTTAGGGACTAAGCCCAGGAAGTCTGGATAGGCATGTACACAGGCAGCAGAGGAGGTGAAAGATTGACTCTCCCAATTTTTTCATTGAGAATCTTTTCTTTCTTCATTTGGCCCTTTCCTTCAGTTTTTGTTTTTCTGTGTAGATGTATGTATGTATATGTGTTCATAAACACATATACATATACATATTTGCTTCTCTCTTTTCCGTTTTAGGATTTTTTTAAATGTAGTTATCTTTCCTTGCCTTGCCCTTTGAGGGTGGGGATTTTGATTTGTATATTTGAATTTTGTTTTGTATTGTTTTTCATTTGTCTGTTTCTTTTGTTCTTCCTTCTCTCTTTTCTCTGGTAACAGCCAAATTCTATTGCTCGCTCTTTAATACTTCCATTACTTTGCTACTTCCATTTTCCCCTTCCTTCCCTATAACCATCACATCATACATCTCTTCAGCTTACTCTGTTCACTTTTAGAAATTGTAATCTATCTTCCAAATGTTAGGTAGTAGCTAGCAATGAGCAGTGGAATACTTGACAAGGCCACAGGTTTAGTCTTGAAGTTTTCTATAAGCTACTGCGAAGGCAAATAGGCTATGGAAAAATATTAGTACACAAGTGTTGAGGATAAACAAAGACAAAAGAGGAGGGAGAATGCTTCAAGAACAAAGGATCTATGCAACTATCTCCTCACAGACTCCATAAAAGTTGAGATGAACCTAAAAGCTACTGGCACAATCATAAAACAGCAATAAATTTGGAGACAACATTATCTCCTTTGTCATTCTCTGCTCAGAGATGGCCCACTCTCTCTTTTGAAAGTGCTTTCTGCTTGAATCTTACTCTGCTTTTACTTTACTTTTACCTCTCTTTCACTTTTAATAAAATTCTCTTGCATGACTTTTGTGTCTGACTTTAAATCTTCTTTCATCAGAACACAAGAACCGAGGTTTGGATTTTCAGCTTCCTGCTTTCCTATGACACTATCACTTTTTCTTTTCTCTTCATTAAATGTATTAACATTATTTAGCACCAAGTGGTTTATATAACTACTGCCCTACCATTAATACTTTTAAAATCATTACTTCCGTGGATGACATAATTGGCACCTGTTGTTTGCTTTAATGTCAGATAGGGTTGATGGTTACTTATTGTTCTTACTGATGGTAATTGCTGACCCTATTTTTCTGTGGCATTTAACATTATATTATCACAGTATGAACCAAGTATTTAGCTTGCATTGATTGTTGCCATTGTTCATTTCCCCTACTCTGTTAGGTGCAGGGACGCTAAAAGTTCACAGTTAGGAATTCTACTGCTAAACTAAACTTTTCTTAGCAATACAGAAACTCAAAGAAGGAAGGAGAAAAGACCCCAACTCATCAACAAGGAACCAGGGAGGAACATGAGAGAGGGAACTCAGGTCCCATCCGTTGGCATTTACCTCTACATCAAATCCAGAGAAAAAAGTCAAAACAAATTAGACAACTGTACATAAAAGGACACACAGAAAATAACAGGAAGAGGAATCCACTTGATGTACAAGAATAAGAACTCCAAAAATACAAGAAAATGGAGGAAATCCCCTCTGAAAATCCACAATCCCCTCAAAAAGCATCCTACAGATGGTGCGATAGATGAAAACTCAGGGAAATATTATAAAAATTTGATTACCAAATGTTCAAATAGTCAAAAGAAGATTTAAGGAAGGAATTAAGAGAGCAATTACAGGAGATGAAAGACCACTATAATAAAGAAATAGAAATAATAAAAAGAAACCAAGCAGAACTCCTAGAAATGAAAGACAAGCTCTGTTAAATTACAAAGTCACTTAAAGGCATCACTAACAGACTAGATGGTGCAGAAAATACAACTTCAGCCCTTGAAGACAGAACTTCAGGCATTGAAGACAGGATATATGATCTGGAGTACACAGAAGGCAGTAAAGGAAAAAATAAATACATAGAACATGATCAGAATATACAAGAACTCTGTGACAACTTTAAAGCACCAAACCTGAGAATCTTTGGGATAGAAGAGAACATGGAGATATAATCTAAATGCTTAAAGAACTCTTTCAATGAGATAATTACAGAAAACTTCTCCCACATAAAAAAACCACACACAAGATGCTTACAGGACCCCCCCCCCCAAAATACTCAGTCAAATGAGAAATTTGCCAAGATATAGCATAATCAAAACACCTAATATAGAAACAAGAATATTAAAAGCTGTGAGAGGGAAACATCAAGTCACATTTAGAGGCAAACCAATAAGAATCACTTCTCACTGTGTTTTGGTTCCACAGGGAACAATAAAAAGTTTACTAGAATATCATGTATATTTTAATTGGATAAGCAGACGTCTCTTTAAAAAGGTATACTCATTATGAGGTAAAAATATTTTCCACAAATTTACCCTTGGAATAAAAATTGCTGAACTTACTTACAGATTAGTCCAATTAAAAAGAGGTCTTGTTCTGAGGCAGTACCAGTGGATCACTTTATTCATCTCGACAGTCATTCTGGCTTTTTAATTCATAGCTTGCACATCAAAATAATGAGAAACTTCTAATAATACTCTGTCTTCCATTGTAACTCTTGTTATTTTCCCACTAAACTAACATATTTACTAAAAATTATGTGTTAATTTTCTGGCATAACAATCACTGTGAACCAGGAGCAATGCATAGCACAAGGATAATTAGGATGGAATATGAGGACACAGTCTGGAAAGAGAGAAAAGCTTTCAAGTAGACACCTAAAATTGGAATCCAATTTATGCTATAACAGTCCTGATCATAAAATACTTCATGTACAAAAGAAAAGTTACGACTCTTTTTGCCTCCCAAGTCAGGGAAAGCTTCAGGAGGATGTGATTTTGAATAAGATCTTAAAGAGCAGGAGTTTTCTAGGTGGAAAAGAAAAGAATCTGGCCACACAGAAAGACAGAGGCCATGTAGTGGAAAATCTGCCAAAATACGAATGCTCACCTGGCCCAGTACAAAGGGGGGTGATGGGCAAAATAGAGATGAAATTAGAAAAGGTGATTTATAATAGATCACAAAAGACACAATTTCCTCTGCCGCCCTGACAAAAAAAAAATTAAACTTTATGTAACTGATGTGAGCAAATTTTTTTAAACTGTGCAAAATGGTTTGCAGAATTTAGGTACAGAGGCAAACTCCCGGATAAGAAGTTTCAGCAATGATCAATGGCCTACAAGAATTTCTCATCATAAATTTTTATCAATAAAAACCTGAGCATGTATCCTCTTTGTTATAGTTTGACTATTAGGTGTCCCCCAAAAACTCATGTTTGAAAAAATGCAAGAAGGTTTAGAAATGAAATGATTGGGTTATGAGACCATTAATCCAGTAAATTAATCCCCTGATAAGGATTAACTGAGTGGTAATTGAACATAGGAAGGGTAAGGCTGGACGAAGGAGGTCATTGGGGGAGTTCATTTGGTGTAATATTTTGTGTTGGTGAGCAGACTCTGCTTCCTGATTTCAATGAAATAAGCTACTTTCCTCCACCAGATTCTTCTGCCATAATGTTCTGCCTCACCTCCAACCACGAGGAATGGAGTCTGCTCTCCATGGACTTCTTAAATAAAGATCCACCAAATTAACTTTTCTTCTAAAATTGTTCTTGGTGTTTTAGTCACAGTAGCAAAAAAACTGACAAAAACACCCTTTTATGCATAAATGCGTTTTGATACAATCACATAAAATTTCTGGCCACAAATAAATTTTTAAAGATAATGAAAAAATAAAAATAATTTTTTCAAATAAATATTTATTTCTATTTACTTAATACATAGGGTTGTTCTAAAATGTTCTTTCCCAACTTCCATAGACATCAGGGGTGTGTGTACCTGTTTGCTAGACTAGATGATAGTTAATGGAACAAGGACAGCAGGAAAGGAGGAAAGAGAAAGATAATGAAAATGATTAACAAGCAGACTCGAAAAAAAGTAGAAGTTGGACATGGGGGTACAAGAACAAAGATGAGCTGAGAGTTTGTTGGGGTTGCAAGTTGGACAATGTTTTTATCAATGAGGTAGGGCAGAGAAGCTCAAGAGAAGGTAGGTAAGAGGCTGAGGAACGGAACAGAATAGATAGGGAAGATACATAAACTAGGTTTGAAATTCTGCATGTAAATGTCTTATATAAAGATTCAGAGCTAGGAAAGAAAGCTTGAGATATAAATTTTGGGGTCAAAGGCATTAGTTGGTTTTTGAGCCCCTGGAAAGGATGAGACTGTTCAGGAAGGAGTGTAGAGAAACCTGTACCCTAGATCTTAAGCATTGTGAAGAGGAGGTGGCAAAGTTGTGAATGTTTATGTCCCTCCAAAATTCCTGTTGAAATTTAATCCCCTAAGTATTTGTATTAAGAGATGGGACCTTTAGGTCCTGAGGACTTCACTCTCATGAACAGAATTGTGTTCTTATAATAAAAGCTTGGGAGAGATTTTTGATCCCTTTTTGGCCCTTCTGTCATGTGAAAACATAGCAAGAAGGTACTATGCTTGGAGCAGAAGTCCTCACCTGACGCTGAATCACTGATACCTCAATCTCTAACTTTACATTCTTTAGAACAGTCAGAAAAAGATTTTCTGTTGTTTATAAACTACTCAGTGTAACACATATTGTAGTAGCTTGCAGAAAGGACTAAGTAAGACAGGGGTCACACTTGGCTTTGAGAAGCCAAAGAAAATTTGGACATTTATCTTCATAAAAATGTATAACATATATTTTGTAAATAATTTTAAGGAAAACCTAAATCACACAGAGAAGAAAAAAAGACATGATTTAGGGGAAGAAACAATGGAACACAATAAAATGCATTGTCATACATGTATTAGAGAACATGTCTTAAGAAATCAATTTTATCTATAAGCTTATGAATTTAAAATTATAATTACATAAATTTATGCCACCAAATATCAAGTAAAAATTAAAGTGAGAATAACAAATAGGTCCTCTCAAATTCTGGTTCCAAGTACAACATAAATTGGGCAGGAGCACAGAACTTGAATTATTTCTTAGTGAAGAGAGTAAGGCAAACACTGAAATGTGCCCTTGGCTAAACTTAGACGAGGAAGGACAGGTACATTTTATTCATATTAAATTCTTTCTCCCAGGTGACCTGCTTAAGGTAACAAAGAATTAACAGTGAAAATGGGAAATGAACATAATGTGCCATCTTTCTTAAAAAGATAATGTTCCTGACCCACTACTGGTTGAACATGCAAATTATTTCTTCTGGGTAGTAAGAGATATTTGTGTTTATTCAAGTGCAGTTTCTGTATTTAGGAGCACTTTTTTTTTTTTTTAAAGAACTACCAATCCACAGTGCTCCTTTTCAATTTGGAAATTCTCTGAGGCAACTTTGCAAAACTGATTCGATAAAAACAAAAATAGGCCCATGTTACTGGAATCCACTCCATACTTATAGTAACTTAACCTGCAGAAGAGCGAAAATTGAATTCTCACTGCAATCTGGATCTCTTATGAAATTGAATCAACTTGATGGTTTGCCCTTTGGTTTCATCACACTTGACTTTAATTAATACTTTGAAATTGGATTTCAAAAATCTCCCAGGAAACAAATAAGAAATAAATATATTCCCTCTTATGTTTGCTTTGGGCACTGGCTGTAAAGTTTTTATGTTTCAGAGACTCTTCAGGTCTTTAAAAACTACATCATGTTGTTTCTATTCAATAGTAAAAAAAGAATATCTATAGATGAGAAAAGATAGGAAAAAAAAAACTATTATCCTTTACAGAAGAAAAGTGATTTTTTTTTCTTCTCAAAGTTCCTCCATGGAGTAACAAAATTATTTTAGTTTTGGACTATATCAGCTTTCCATCTATTACCTTCAAACAGCACAATCAGCATGATTTGTATACTGAAGTTGAGTTTTTATGAGGTTTAGTCATGCAAATAATAAAAGGAATCTCAGGATTTCCACTTCAACCAACATCTTACATCTGGTATTATTTAACTAAAGATTCCTTGCCTTGGTGCCCATGGACAGAGCATTTTCTTATCTTCTACTTAAGTCAACCAAAGCTTTTATATATCTTCTTCTCAACTTTGGAGCCCTGAACTAAAGGCATTTGATGAAAGATATCATTGATTTTCATTCTACTAAGATTTTGTTTTTCATTTTTCATACTGCCTTCTACCGATTGGAGAAAGAATGTTAGTAGTCAGTCCCTCTTGCTTCTACTTTGGGAAGCCTAGCTGACATAAACAATTCAAAAGCATTTTACAGCAATCAGCAGGAAAAGCAGTGCATGCAAAGGAACCATTGAAGAAACGGCTGTTGATCTTTCTACAAAGATTTAAAATACAACAAGAATGTCTATGTATCAGGACCAATGAGCTATGAGAAGAGGAAGGCAGGATCACAGCACATCTGAAGAAAAGCATTTGGTTCATTTCCAGAAAATATACAATGACTGTCAAAATCTATTAACTATGAGAAATAAAAATTTAATAAAAGTATTAAAATGTTTTTAATAATTTGATGATCTTCAAACTATTTAGGTATCTGTTCATCACAAGCACTGACCAATCAAAACATATGTATAACAGATATACATATAGCTAGGTATTTATTTTGATATGTAAGTGTTACAAGGATATAGCATAAATATAGAAATGTTTAGATATAGAAATGTTACGTGTATAAATACATGCACATAAGATTTAAAGACTCAACATTACTAAGCACAGAGTATATACCCAGAATGTTCTAGGTGTTTTCATGTGCCCAAATTCAATTAACCCTCTGTGCAATTTTCATAAAAATGGCTACTTTTTATTTTTTCTGTTGTTTAAATAATACGAAAAAAAGGCAAACTATCATCACAAGATTACACAACTAATATTTGTGGGAGAAACTTTCAAGACAAATTTCTCAACGTTGGTCAATTTCTTTAACTTTCAGTTTGATTTCTCTCATTTTTCTCCATTTTTCAGAAACACATACACAAATTTGCACATCACTCATGCACACACAAACACACACAGGCCCAGAGGCATGAAAATGTTCAAGTCCTTTTCATCTAGCACATGCTAACTTTTGTTCTGAAATTACTAAATGGCATCACTTTTGAAAGTGTCAGGTTTCCCTTCTCTGTCACATTTCTGATATGAGGAATAAGACACCTCATATACCAGATCAATGCCACACAAAGTCAAACTGGAGTTCCACTTTCCTAGCCACTCAGTCTTCACAGATTTTCAGTAGTTACAATCATTATATTGTTTATATCCCACCATTTCTGCCCGACTGTTGCCTGCTTCAGTCTACCTTGTTCAATTTTGACTCCATTTCTTGATGATAAATGTGATGTAAACATCCTGACAGCTTGAAGAAAATATCTACATTATCCTTGTAGATTACAGAGTAAGGAGTCTCCAAGCAATACTCCTCCATCTCATTTAAGGGGTGCAAAATATGTGTCAGACATACATTAAAGGTGTTTTCATATTATTTTGTGTCCCTTGTTGTTACTAAAGCACTCTCATCTAAAAATGGGAATTATCATCAGCATAATTGGAACCACAGAAATGCCAGTCCCTATGGCATGCGTCTCCCTTTAGTCCCCACCATCACCCTTCACCAAAGATATTTCACTCCATTTCTACAGGCAAGGACACAAATTCAGGTTAAATAAACTAAGTCAGTAAACTATTACACATAAGGCTAGAAAACAAGCCAATCTAGTTCCAAAACTTTTTTCCTTTCCTCACTCAGGTTCTACCTTAATCTATGAATGTATATTTTTTAAATAATGGAAGTAAACAAAGCACATTACAGAAGCATCACCAGCGATAATCCAGCTACCATTCTGCAAGCGTTTTGTTGACTGGACATGTCCTCAAGCCAGTTTTGTGGAAATATACGACACAAATAGAAATAACTATTGCTTCCTTCTTTAGAACAAACTTTTAGACCATGCTTGCATTGTTTCACACATTTTATCTGATGAAAAATAGAATTTCAAGGTAGATGCTTTCTGCCTAATCAGGTATATTCCATGTATACTGAAGTGTAAAGGTACTGAGCAACACAGTATTTTCCTTCATTCTTATTGCTTTGATAATATTTTTAAAATTCAAGAAAGTTGAGGACTATGGAAAAATTATCACCACTTCTCTCTAAGAAACAATTTTAGCATTTGGTCATTCCTCGTGTTCATACTGGCATTACGTACAAAAATAAACATATGCCAAACATATTCTTAACTCATGGTATTTCTCTGTGTGTTGTTAGTGTTACTAATATTCACCACTCTACAAATAAGCAAAGGAACTTTAATTCAAGATCATGTCAATATCTCTAAAAGACCATTATTTGAACAACAGAGTTACACAATAAGTCAGAATCCTTGGAGCAAATTTAGAGACTACTTAACTTGATTTTCTGACAAGGCCAGAGGCCAAAACTCTTCAAAATGGCTTTATATAAACATGTCATGAACTAGGTAATTGTTCTTTTTAGCCAGTTAGCATCTCAGCATTCTTCCTAGGCAGGGTGCTTCTATACTTTATGACTCTTCATAGCAAAAGAAATTTATTCTTATCCCAGAAGTAAGAAAATATATGACACTCACTTCCCTGGCTCCCTTGAAGCTAGGTATAAATAATTGCCCTAGACTCTGCCAATCACAAGCATCCATGTCAGTCTCTTAATCCAGGAGCTAAGGTGCAAGATGCATGGCCTCTTGCAACATTAACAACAGCAGTAAAGTTGTGATGTGGGCAGAGTGCAAGCTGAGACACCTTGTACTCGGTGACGCTAAACAGTCTGAATAGTACTAAGATGTGGCATAGTGTAAGTACTGCTGTCAAGTATTTAGTCGGGTTCTCCAATCCTCCCAGTTACACTGAGAACTCCCAAATACTTTTTTGACATATTTCTATCTTGATAAAATTACCTGGAGTTTATTTCTTGCTACTGATAAATGGTGGATAGAAAACTCTGCCTCTGTTTTACACAAGGATTAATAGGAAGGTTTTGCTCCTAGGCAGCAATGGAGGACAGTTGTTACTGAATCAGAACAGGAATGTACAACTGGTCATTTATTATATACCAATGCCTATTAAGTATTGTTAACTCTGGTAATTATCAGTAGTAGGCAGAAGTTAGAAATTCCAAGATCTGTTTTCTGGGTCTATCCGTGCTGCATTTCTTTCCTTTTTTCATGAATCTGAATCAACCCATCTTCTTTTCCCTTCTAACTTAGTCTATTTTTATGAATGAATTAAGTGGTTCTAAAATAGTTGGTTCAATATGTCCCAATCCATCAATACATTACTTACTGGGGAATGTGACTCCAAAGGATCACAGCTGGGAAAGTGGATCCAAGGAAATTGGTTAAGCTAATGTCCAGCCCTAAATCTTGCACACTGGCAGCTGAGGCTCAGCTGCAATTTGTACTGTATTCTCCAGAAGAATGTTCCTGAGTTAATCAGGTTATTGGGTTCAGCCAAACTGACATCCAACTAACTTCTTCTCTTTATTATCAGTATCATCTATATCTGTGTCATCATCATCATCTCATAACTGCAGCTGGTAATCCTCCCTGCTCTTCATTGAGACTGTACCATGACCATCATTTCATTCGGACATTATTGACATTTAGGTATAGAAATCTACTCTCATACTGAAGAGTCCACCATTTAAATTAGCAATCATATCACAGCAAAGACAGACAAATCAATCTCAACCTTTTCTAACAATTCTTTTTAACTATCAATTTTGTAATTAACAACTTGAAACTCAAACTGACACTGGGAATGAATTATTGGACTATTTTAAACACTGAGTCAAGAGCAATGGGGGAAAATAAACATTTTTGTTAACGCAGAAACAGTTGCAATTTTATTAATTTTTTAACTCAAGAGAAATGATGCATTTAAAATTTATTTTCATTATTTTTAATGAACTTTTTTTAAATCAGTACCGAGCTTTCTCTAATTGAGGTCAATTTTCAAATAATAATATCTTTGCAGATAGACACTAGCATATTAAGTAAACCTAGTTTAAATGATCTCGTCTTTTGAATTTTACACATAGCTCTTAAATATAAAACATTTTTACATGCACCCTGGAGAAAGAATTTTGATAACTATCAAATTTAATTTTTAAACTGTATTTAATACAACATTTGAAAGAATCTGGTGAAACTTAATGATAGGGTTTAAGCTCAAAGTTTCCATGGAACTTTGTAGATTTAAATATTTAGATATTTGACCTTGGAGAGATAACTTACAATCTCTTTGCTCTAGTTTCTAAAATACAAAATGGGAATAACAATAGAACCTGTATTTTAGGTTGCTATGAGAACCAAAGGTTTTAATATGCATAAAGTGTTTGGAATTGTGTCTAGTACAAAGTAAATGTGCAATAAATGTTGGGTATTATTACTATTATTATTGTTCCAAACATAGATAAGCACTAAAAAAAAATGTAGTGAAAGAGTAGGAGAAAGGACTCAGAAAAGGACTCAGAACTACTTTTTTTGTGAAACTGGGATTCTTGGGCTATGTAAACTCTATACTTAAAGTTGGATCTGAATAAGGACTTTTATGTGCAAGAACCCCCTACTGTCCCAACCACCTGTGCACAGCAGGTGTTGACAATGCTAGGAAAAAAATACACCCTCTGTCTTAAAAGAGGTTTGTTCATATCACAGATTTTCAAGAGCTGTACTTCAACTTTGCTTGCAAAATCCTTCTGTAAAAGTCTATAGCATAAATGTCTACAAGACACATATTTGCTTTATTTTTCTTAAATACTAATTACTCTAATCACTTATTTAAACCCTAATGCAAACTTTTTTCTATTCAAAAACCTCTCTTCTTTCAGAAAAATTTTTTACAGAATAAATATTTTGTGAAATGAGGTTATTGTTCCTGTCATTTTCTTTCCAAGGCAAGTATGCATTCTAGAGTTGAAATCAAGGTAAAACTCAGAACCACTGTACCCAGGCTGAGAACTATAGCAGAACAAAATCATTCTGAGCAGTTCTGCAATCTTGGCTCTGTTGGATGTAGTTACAGATATAATTTTATGTCTTGGTTGAGTCCCCTGTCTTGACTAAAAGTAGTCCCTGAGGTAAAGACTCAGGGCAGAGAGGTTATTTGGGAGGTGCAGAAATACTAGGAGGTGAGGGAAGGATGACGTGGTGGTAGTAGGAGTTGGAAGCTAGATAAGTGACGTGCTACAGGGGAATGGTTCTGCTACGGTGCTATGGTGCCCTTATATATGTCCCAATAGGCCCTATAAATGTCATTCAATCACAGTTTGACCCAAGTATTAGTGGAACACCATGCAATCCTCTATGGAACATGACAAGATAAGTGGTTTGGTGAAAAGCTGTCACATGATTACTATTACGGTTTGGATATAAAATGTTCCCCTAAGAGACATGCTCTAAAGGCTTTGTCCCCACCGCAGAAATGTTTAGAGTATTTGGTGGTTCAGTGGTTTAAAGCACATGCCTGACATGCACAAGGACCCAAGTTCAAACCCCACCACCACATACACAACTAAATGTTGGAGAAATGAAGTCCAAATGAGAAAATAAATAAGATTGTGCTGGGAGCCAGCCCCAGCAGAACTCTTGAGTCCCCGAAGGATGAGTGGAATCGGCACAGAGGAACATCTCGAACCTCCAGGACAAATTGCAAGCAGACACAGTTCCCTGCTTGAGCAAAATGCTGTCTGTTCTTTATTGTGATGTATCTTTATACAGGTAGCAAAACAATACTTTCATTAACTGTTTCGTTACATTTGACTTCTTTTAAATTTCTCGGTAATCCCTGTCATAAGCCATCAATACAACATACTTCCTTGACACATTAACCACAATGCTTCTTTTCCTTTTTCTGTAAATGTCCTTTTTTGAGACATTACACCCTCTATCTGTGTTACACTTAAAGAGTACATTAAGGTCAGCTTTCTATATTTACTCAGAAGTTTTTGCACAAGCAATTTACTAGGAAATTTTCAGTATTGTCCAGCTTTAGTGCCCTTTTTAAGCAAGCAATTAGCATTGCATTACAGTTCTAAATTAACTAAAATTATGTTGTTGTCACCTTACTATTGATAACCTTACAAAAATAATTATGTGTCCTTACTAAGTTCCAAGAAGTAGAAACTTAAACTATTTAAAAACAAAGGCAAAATGAGAAGTAGAAAAACATGTTCCTTAATCACTCATATAGTATGCAATGTGGACACTTGATTTTTAGATAATCTATGTGTGACTGTTTACGTATGCTGTTTCTTTGTTCCTTTGTCCCACATCACCAAGGTAGCCCCCGACATCCAAGTCTCTGAAGAAAGGGCAGGCACTGGACCGTAGTCCATTTGCCATTAATATTAGCATTCTCCATTTTCATTGTATATTTCTATAAAAAGCAAAGGTGGGTCTGTGGGTGGAAGGTCTTACTAATTATTTATTTGGGCTCCTCTAGGTAGATACCACAAATGTTCTTCTATATTATAGGCTACATACGTTGGTCCCTGTACTGTGGAAACAGCAAATCTCCTATTATGTCTTTGATTGTTTAACTGGTAAAACATTAACAGGACTAGATGTAATCAACATAGGTGAGAGTAATTCCTGTAAGTGTAATTTTCTTAGGAACTTTTCAAAGTTGGATTTCTGGTTATCTGGGCTTTTTTAGTGTGGTATTGATACATTTTTTTAAGGTACTTCTCATATTCCCTCAGACTCCACAGACTTAATGAAGTATTATTACTTTCACAACAATATTTATCATCAATAACAAATTTTTCTGGAAACTTGATCTGCAAATGCATAGTTATAAGCATGATCATTAGAAGAAAACATCCAATTCCTAGGAGAGATAACAGCAGCAACTTCCTGGAATGGTGGCCTTGCCAAGCTCTTCCCCATGCCTGGACCTTGTCAATCAGCATGATGGAAACGGTCCCCACCAAGACTGATCTTCTCTTTATCCCCTACCTCTCTATCTCTATCTTTATCTCTATCTCTATCTCTATCTATATTTTTCTACCTTAAAAATAAAAAGAAATGTTTAGAAGAGGATCTTTTTGGATGTGATTGAATCATGGGGGTTCTGACCTCATTACTGGATTAATCCATTGATACCTGAATGGACTCTTGGCAGGTAGTGTTAACTGTAGGCATGTGGGAAATGGTTGTAGGAAGTAGATCACAGGAGAATGCTCTTTGAGACTGTATTTTGTGTCTGACCCCTTTTGTACTCTGATCACTTCTCCCTACCCCACCTCAGCTTCCTGGCCACCATGAGCTGAACAGCTTTCCTGTACCATATCCTTCCACCTTGATTCAGGCCCAGTGCAATGGAGCCAGCCAACCATGAACTGAAAACTCTGAAACTGTGAGCAAAAATAAACCTTTTCACACTCTTAAGTTGTTTTTATCCAGTATTATCACAGAGAAAACAAAACTGCCTAATAAAATCGCTTTTCGTCTATGTCTCCGTCTTATAGGAGGGTCCCTACCATGTAAAAGGCTATATTAAGCTTATCTCATTCTGATAAGACAAGCAACTTTCTAGGTACAACTGAAATCTGTAAAACTGTCTGGTTCTTATTTAGGGCTGGCTTCTCAATGACAAGGCAACTCTCTGCCTGTGAGGTCTGTTATTTGATTCCTCTAGTGCTAATTGTCCTGTGATATGAACAGGGACATGGGAGATTGACATTAGATTGTTCTTGCTTTTGCTACGTATAAGGAATTAACTTTGTAAACCCGTCTAGGTTCATTTTCTGTTACCATCCAAGTCTATGGAAATATGGAAAGTCATATGAGCAGCTACTTAACTGCATACCACAACTTTGGGCCTAATTGACTGCTTGATGCAAGTCAGGGGTGCATTGTAAAGAGAACTGCCCTGGTGGGCAACTGAGACTTTTTACTCCAAAAATAGCTTAAATGCATACATCACAATTATCCTGGTCAAAGGAATGAAAAGAGCTGAGGTATTTATACTATCATACACTTGTTATTGATTAAAGGCCACTTCAAGGGGACATTAATAACAGTGCTTTTGGCCAGAGTATGAACAAAGTTATAGATCTTGACCATTTCAAATCAAGTTGGCATGCAAAAAAATGGTAAAGGGATCCAATAGGATATTGGCAGACCACTAAACATGTATTCACTATATCCTACTAGATTAATGGTCATGTCAAAAAAGATATATTATAGTCTTGCTATATTTGCCTCAAAATTTTAATACTAACATCCCTTCAGAGAGAACAACCTAATTCAATCCCACTTCCTCTCTCTCCCTCTTTCCTTTTACTTTTATTTTCCCCATAGTGTAATTTTATGTGACTAAAACTTTTCCTCTTCATATGGCAGGAGCTTTGTCTAACTTCTAAAGCACTGTATTCTCATATTTTCAAATTGTAGGAGAGTATCTAGCACACTTTAGACACAGTTAATATTTATAAATGAATGAAATAATCAAATAATTTTAATATCTTTCTCGCTAAAATGATCTATGGTCTCTGTTAAAAATGCACAATTAGGGAATACATTTGTAATTTCTAGGTGATTCCTGATTCTAAGAACATGAGGGCAAAGGACTACATTATATTCATCAAAATCTGACTTATACATTCTTATACATACTAGGCCTTCACAAGTTTGAACTATTTCTGATAAAATCTTTTCCCCATTCATTTTTATAACTCCATATTTTCAAACATTTTTACTTTTATTATTTATTTCTCACATCAGTGCTCTGAAATAGGTTTGTAAGTATTATTATTTCAATTTTACAAGTGAGGAAAAACTTAATTTTCATGAGGGTTGAATACATTTTTCCAATGATGCAAAAATAGAAGATGAACTCATAATAAATCTCTAATCATTTATTCAACATATGTGCACTGAATTTCTATTGTAAATCCAGCTCCCTTCTAAGATCAGAGAATAAAAATATAAAGAGTAGTCCCTGAATATAAGGAATTCACATTCCAGGAAAGGAATTTTCTCGTCAATCATTTCCAATGGGGTGAACACATAATGCTAGGTTAAGATCCCAGGGTTCAGTATAGAAACAACTGATCTCACTGCTCCTGGTAAGCAAGTTTCTGGCCCTCTCCAGACCTTATTTTCTCCAGGTCTTAAAAAATATGAAGAAGAAAAAATAAGAACAAGAATACTACAAACTTTATATTTGTATAAGTTATTCATAAAAATTAAATGAAACACGTAGAACCATGCAAGCCACATAATAAGTACTTAATAATTATCAACTGCTATTATAAATGCTGAATAGAGTTTCAAGGAGTATTGGGGAAATAGTGGATAAAGCAACTAAATGTAAACCTGGATATTAAAGTATCATGGCCTAGGGGAATCTATAGTTTTACGATCATATAACAAAAGAGGAAGCAAACTTTAGGTATGTCATGAAATGGAATGGCCAACTCAAGGAGCAATAAGTAAGTGAATATTTTTATAGCTCAGGAACAAGTAAAGGTATTTGAGAAACAAAATAATGCCAAAATGACTGGGATTGGCTAATGTCAAGAAGGACTCTTCTAAGGAAAATTTTGGATTCAGCCTTATAGTTAAAAGAATCCATTAGTGGATCTAAGCAATCAGGTAACAACAAACAACATGATTTACAGAACATAAAAGTGTTATGGATTTTCCTTTAATATCACAACATGTAGTCTGAGTTGGAGGTAAATTTTGAAGACAATCAAGAAAGCAATCTAGGAAAGAACAGCTAATGTGAGGGGCTGAACTAAAAATGAAAATGAGTATGGAGAGGGGATGTCATAGGCACCCAGAACAGAAAAGCTTTGGAGATGAGTTGCATGAGTGCAATAAGGGAAAGCAATAAATAAAAGATGGTAAGATTTGTTGCCTGAGCCAATAATTTAAATATAGAATATCTACAAATGGCATGAACATTTGAGGAAAGAATCAAATTTGAAGGGAATAGAGGAGGAAACAGGAGTGGGGCAGATAATGAGCTCAGTTTTAGACACAATCTGATTCTCTGTCTACTACACTCTACCTGAAAAAGGGATGAATTATTTAGGACTTAAAGAAAATAATGTAAACAAAGATGTGAAATGGTAAGAGTTGGTATATGTCAAATGCTGAATTCACAATGAAAAGCAGGAAAACTCCATTGCTGGCATCTAATAATCCATGTGAACCCAAAGCCAATGCCCCAGAAAAAACTCATCAAATATGATCATGAAAACAGACATAAATACATTCAGAAGTTATATGCAAATAAATATAATGCACTTGTTTTAACAGCTAACATTTAAGGTGTTCTGCATTTCTCAATTATTCAATAAATATTTCTTTCAGTGAGATTTGATGGTCATTGGCTTATGTGACCAAAGGACTTTATCAAAGGGCTTCAAATAGAATTTTATTATGCCTTTACTGCAGAGGAATTTAAAACCAGAATTTTTATTTTGTGCTTGTCACATTTAATGATAATAATCACCTTCGATCCATCAAAGTAATTTCATATCCAAGTGCATGACAGTTTTCTCTTAAAATTCTGATAAATTTGTTGTGATACAATTGCATTGACTAAGCAATTAACAAGTAACAGCATGGAGATTGCAACTAAGGCATAAACTACAAAGCAATTTAAACTGACAGAACTGTCAGGTGAGTGAATCTCATTTGACAATCTTATCCAGTTTTAATATCTTACTATTTGTGTTCTGGGAATAATGTAAATGAAGCATGAGAATAGGTTAGTTGAATTTTTTTATATACTTATTCATGTCATAGCTAGTCATTATGCTGAAAAATTTTAAAAGGTTACAATGAAATGATACTTACCTTAGCTTGTACTTACGAAAATTTGTGTATATATCATGCAAGCTAAGGTACAGGTATAGAACACAAGTTTACCTCTTTCAAAATGAACTCTTAGGCTGTAGAATGAATGTTATAATCTATGCAAGTTTTATTTAATACTTTGGAGCCAACTTATACAATAAAAAAGGTTTCAGGTTTGACATTCATATACTGAAAATATGGAAAACAATCTCCCTCATTGTGTAGGCTTCCCATTGACATGTGTCACAAAGCTCACTACAAAAAAATGTTTCCTCTTGGATTTCACTTAATATGTTCACTGGAAAGTTCATTCTAACTCCATGGTAGATGTAATTTATTTTTTCCACTAAACATACCTTCCAGTCGCACACATTCTGTTGTCCAGCAACCATATTTCCAAAGACAATTGTGGCCAAACTGAAAACAACTTTAACTCTTCTTCCACAACATAAAAGATAAGGTTAGGATTTATAAGTATGACAACACTGATATAAAAGTTTTTTCAAACAAGATTCAAGTGCACTGATTTCCACATCCATTCCTACATCATAAATGGATGTTCCCACTGAGCCATTTCTAAAGGAGCTTGGGCCTACCTCATGCAAATGTGGATACATTACTGTGACCTATATGCAATTAACAGGAGCCAATGATTGGCTCATGCCTCAGCCACAGTTTTGTCCAACCAAATGCCTCCTACTGAATTCTTGATTTTAATAAGTTAAAATTTATCTTATGCAATTAGGAAGAAGGTAGAAGGAAGTGCAGATAAAGAGGACCCAGGCAAGAGTCAGGAGCCATTATTTCCTTCTGCCTTGGAAACTACTTTTCCCTTTGGCGGGTGGGGAGTAAGGAAAATCCACACAACTTCTAGGTAACCTAACTGGTAGCTTGTCTTTTGAGGACCATTTGAGCCATGTATGTTAAAGGATATTTTGTTTCTGTGAATTTCTAACTATAATTAGATAAATATTTAGCTCCTCAGATAAAAATATTACCTTGAAGAAAAATATTTACCATGAAGAAATAGTCTCTATGTTTATCACTACATATACTACCTGTCAGTTTCAAATTTTTCCTTTCCTTCAGTGATAGATAATGCCCAACAAAAATAGACCGTTGATGTTTTTCTTGATCTGTTTTTATTGCCAAAACTTGCTTCATCCAGAATAGCAAAACTAGAGGAAGATGAAACAGTTTAAGTGACTGAAAAAAGGCATGCATGGCAAATGACAACATGACAGTCAGATTCCTGTTCATTACAATGCAGAATCTTGGTCATTGCAATGTTACTTCTTCTAGGAAAGCTGTAGAGCATGTCCTCTTTCTCCATGGAGATTCTGAGACTCCCAAGACAAGCATGCCCACAGCCCAGCAAGTAGACTCCTATGGGCAGTCCATAGTATCAGTTTGTAACATAAATCCCGAACAAAATCCTGAGACACTCATAAAGCCCAGAAATTAATAAGGAAAAGAAGTTAAAAATCACTCTTTCTTCTCTCAAGACAAATATGAATAGAAATACAACCAGGTGTGATAGGTTAATATATTTCCTGGCATTTTGGATATTTCCAGTACTAGATGATTCTTCAGAGAGTACTCTCATAAAAATGAGTGAAGAAGTTTGAAAAAACTCCTATAAATGAAAGCCAGATATGGGAAATAGCTCAGATTGTGAAATCTTTCTTAATTGTTGTTATAATGAGCTTTTAATTTTTTTAAATTTATTTGTTTTCTGTTTTAGATATACATGACATTAGACTATACCATGACATAATTTTAAAAACATGGAGCATAGCTTTTTTTAATTTAGTCCTCAGTATGTCCTCTTTTCCCCTTCCCTTCCTTTTCTTCCCACTAGCTGGTTATTTTTAGTTATACATGCCAACAGAGGCTACAATGACATAATTATAAGAGCATGTGGTATAACTAGTTCCAATCTAGTCCCCAGTATTGCCTCTTTCCCTCACTTTTTCCCAACTCCTGTTCTTTCTAGCTATATATGATAGTAGGATAGTCAATGATATAAAAGCATGGAGCATAACTTATTTCAATTTCATTCCCCCCAGTACTTCTCTTTCACCGACACCCCTAGTTCTCTACCCTCTACTATACTGATCTTTCTGTTATTTACTAATTTTTTTTTAGTTTAGTGACTTATTGATGAATGTGTTGATGAGATTCCTCATGGTATGTACATATATGAACATTGGAAATTAAATCTGATTCATTTTTATTTTAAGATCTAAGTGAGTGAGTGAACACATAAAATAATGGCCCATGGTATTTAAGTGACCAGAAAAGAAATCTACATGTCTATCCAGCAACTAACTTTATTTAATTGAATTTTCTCACCTTGGTATCTGTAGGTATACAATAAATATATACGTAAATGTTGATCAAAATGAATATACTATCCCAGGGACAGTGTGCAGGTCAACCATATACTCAACAAAGAGCTCAATTTGTTTCACATGAATTTTTTCTTGTGAGGAATATCCCTGCTGCTTTTTTTTTTTAAGAGAGAGGGACAGTGAGAGAGAGACAGGCAGACAGAGAGAATCAATTTTTTTTGAGCTTTTCACATGGCCTTCATTGCTCTGACACTTAGTTGTGCATGTGGGTGCTGGGGTTTGAACCCGTGTACTTGCGCATGCCAGGCAAGTGCTGTAACCACTGACCCACCACTCCAGCCCTCCCTGCTGCTTTTTATGATCATAATAATGACTATACTGGTAATTCTGTATTGGCCAAAAGAAATTTCCTCACTCTCCTGAAGTTATGATTACAGAAATTCTACTTAAAAGCTGAGGGTACAGCTTAGAAGTGAGAGACTCAGTCTAGGGACTGCATAAACATATTTCAACAAATGTATTTTAATCAATAATAAGAAGAAATCAACTCAGGCCAGGTCTTACATAGCAGTTATCAGTGCCTTTTCCAAAGAAATCATCATAGCAGCTTATGTTATTCTTACTACCAGTCATCATGGACTAAAACTTTTTCAGTCTAACATTTTTTAAAAGGATCAGAATAGAAGTTATAAAGAGCTTGTTTAACTGGAGATACAGTCAAATTCTCATCAGCTGATACCTCTCAGAAACAGTGAATAAATGATAAGTGACATTTTTATAAATAGACTGAAGATAGATTTAGACAGAGATAGATGATAGATAGATAGATAAATCATATATAGATATAGATAGATGATAGATGGATAGATGGATGGATGATAGATGATAGCTTTAATAGATTGTTTCTGTATTTATTGAAGGCATGAACTTTTTAAAAATATTGAATACATTGGAGGACATAACCAGAGACACAAAAGAATCTTGACAGCCTTGAGAGATTACAGTAAATCTAATGACTGAAAATTTCACCAGATACTGAACCATTGCATACTTGTTTGAAATGGGCTTAAGAGCATTACAACATCACGCTACAAAGACAAACTCTGAAGCTGAACACTCAGGGTTCAATTCTGGTAACATGACATGTGAAGAGATGCGTGACCTTTGACAAGTCATCTGACTTCACTGTGACTTCTATTTTTTTATTCATAAAGTCTGATTAATTGTAATTCCAGCCTCATAAGGTATTTTTAGGAATTAAATGACAATGTATTTAAAGCCTTAGAACAGTGCCTGATATAACGTTAGTATATGCAAATGTATTGATGAAGGAGATATGAATTCACAGGAGAAAACTAGGAAAATAATAAGAAGAAAAAAGAGATTGACCATTAATATAACTCAAGATGAGTTCAAAAAGTAAGATTAGTAATCAAAATAAAAATTAAAAAGTCCATGTGCACATAGGCTGTACCATGTGTGAATAGCAATTAAATTGAGACAACACATAGTCCTTGTCTCTGGTATTTATACCACATCTAGAGAATTGACTAAAGACAAAGGGAGCAAGGAAATTGTGTTAGTCAGCTTTACATTGTTTTGACCAAAATACCTGATAAGAACAATTTAGGGGAAAAAAAGATTATTTTGGACTTACTGTTTGAGAGAATCAGTCCATGTTCAGTTGTCAGAGGTGAGGCAGCACATAGACATGAAGTGAGGCAGAACATCATAGCGGAAGAGCATGGGGGAGAAAACCTGATTAGTTGATAGCAACTGAGAATGAGAGAGGACAAGGAGGAGGGGGAGGAGGAGAAAGAAGAACAGGAGGAGGAGGAGGAGGAGGAGGAGGAGGAGGAGGAGGAGGAGGAGGAGGAGGAGGAGGAGAAGAAGGAGAAGGAGGACAAGGAGGAGGAAGAGAAGAAGAAGGGAAGAAGGAGGAGGAGGAGGAGAAGGGGGAGGAGGAGGAAGAAGAGGAGGAGAAGGAGGACAAGGAGGAGGAAGAGAAGAAGAAGGGAAGGAGGAGGAGGAAGAGAGAAGGAGGAGAAGGAGAAGAAAGAGGAGGAGGAGGAGAAGGAGGAGAAAGAGGAGGAGGAGGAAGAAGAGGAGGAGGAGAAGGAGAAGGAGGACAAGGAGGAGGAAGAGAAGAAGAAGGGAAGAAAGAGGAGGAAGAGGAGAAGGAGGAGGAGAAGAAAGAGGAGGAGGAGAAGGAGGAGAAGGAGAAGGAGAAGAAGAAGGGGGAGAGGGGATAGTTGGAGGTAAGGAGGAAGAGAGAGAGGAGGGAGAGGAGGGAAATGTACAAGAAGTGACAAAGGTGACCTGGGGAGGTCCTCTGGGGGTGTACCCCTGATTCACAGCCACAAGCAAAGTGGCAAAGCCAAGAGAGTACAAAACAGAGTCAAAGTCCAAGGAAGTAGTGGCACGGACATGAAATAATGAGTACAAACATTGCATGGCCCAAAGAAAGGAAAATAACCTAAGAAGAAGGACAAGTCATTGAAGAATCACCTCAAAGGCTACCTCCTCACCGAGGCTACTTTCAGACCAGAGAATCTATTAATACTTTATTGACATTCTCTCCAATATCCTGTTTTGTTTTTGTGCTTTCGTTTATAATTGTCAGAAACTCTCACATTTACCTTTTTATTTAGTTATTTATTTTGTTTTCTGCCCCTCCTGAAATGTAAGCTCTATAAGAACACAAAGCCTTATCTTAGTTCTCACAGTGTGCCCAGCATCCAGAGTACCTGATTCATAGGATATGTACCTAGTAAGCATTCATTCAAAAAGCAAATGAATAAATGTCCAGACTGATCAATAATTAAAGAACTGAGTCAGCCAGAGGCAGTAGAGGTCAGAAGTTCTCAAAGCCTGACACCAATAGAAGTTACAACTCTCCAAGGTACACTGTGAAGTGTTTTTCATATATATCTCATCAAAAATTCCCATTTTTCCCAGAAAAAAAAGTGTTTTATTGAATACTGTCTAGGATAAGTTTATTGAGAGAAAGGTGTCTGAAAACCAGAATGATTTGACAAGGTGTTGGTGGAATCTATTTGGCCCAAAGACTAGTCGTGTCTGCATATCTATATGTTCCTAGAACAGTGGGACCTTTTTCCAATGCAAGAAGGAATTTATGATTTTAGAAAATGATATGCTCTACTATTGGACATGTGAAAAACCGTTAAAGATATATGTCTAGGATTGTTTCCTAAATCTTGAACAGCCTCTGCACTCTACATTTATTCACTTAAATGAAAAAGGAAGGAAGTTTTATTTTATTCTTTTCCTTAATTTAAAGGGCTAAAAGTGCACTCAGTTGTGATTCATTAAACAGTATTACCTGTATCGGGCATTAGAAAATTGAATTTCAGCTGAGGATATGAAAATATGCATATGAGTTACAGTGATGGTAAACAACTTTGCAATTAATTTATTTAAGCATTTACAATTTTCATTTCAAAGCAAAAGGAACAATATGGAATGCTGAACAAAAAAATAATCTTTATATATAATGCTCATTAAAATACAGGAAGAATTCAGTGCTGTCTCACAAAAAGGACCATTCAAGCTGTGTTAGAGCAGACACCGGGCGCTTTCATGGATCCTATAAAGTACACCAAGGGAGTTTAATGAATGCTAATTAATCAAAGCAATATTTAGTTCCATTTCCAATTAACTCCCACAATGAATGTTTGTAAGAAAGAATATGGATGCTTAAAGACAAGTCTAATATTTATTTAGGCATTATTTATTTATGCTCCCAACTACATCCAGAAATAATTTATTCTAACCACAATGTGAGTAATCAATACAGGAAAACTATTTTCAAAAGCACAGAAAAAAAATGAGTCAGGCAATAAGTAGGAAGGGAGAGGGAAGATAATTATAGACTAAAAACCAAGATAAAGGAAGTTGCCACACTAGCAAAAGTTTAATTTTGAACTTCCTGGCTATTATTTAGCAGTGGATAAAGTTCATCATAACTGTAAATTCACATTAAAAATATATCTCATGGGCCCTCATATGAGAAATTTGAACAAGTGTATGTTGAATGTTCTTAATTGCTGTTTCTTATTTGACACCAATAAAACCAAGACAGAGTTTTATATTTTGTTCTATAGTACATAGCCCAGTATTCCAATCTAAACAGATACAGAATAAAGCTTAAAGTCAGGAAAAATGTGGGATAATATGCCCTATAGAGTAATCCACTTGAATAGTAAGTATATTTTTTGATATTAGGAATCATTTGAATTTCCATCAGGGCTCTGTGACAGAGTGTTTGAATACAGGGATCAAGTGTTTGAAGTTTGTACACTCTATTGTCAAATGAGTCTTGCACATTCACAGACATTATTGCCATAAGCTTGAATATATTACACAGAAGAAATGGTTTCTGGTACCCAAAAAAATCAAGTTAAAGATGTCAAATAATCCTACTAAGGAAGGCAGAGCTAAGTTGATTTTTGTCAGGAAAATAGACAGCTTTAGAGAGATTTTGTGATTTCTTTGTGGACCAGTTAGTGCTGGAGTTGATCTCCTATGTAGACTAAAGTCAAACCAACCAGTTTAATTTATTTTGTCAATTGGATAGATTGAATAAAAGTTTTCTGTCTTGGAAATGAGGAAAGTTGCTTCTAAACTCATTTCCCCAGCCCTAGTGATATTTTCAAGACAGTAAATATCTAATACGTGAATTTGAATAATAACTATTGGTTAAGGTATTTTGGAAATTGGTTATAGTAGTAGGAAATTAACATTTACTGCCCTACTTCCATGTTCCAGGTGCTGTGCTAGCTCTGAGGATGTGATAGTGACCTGGGCAGACAATGTTTCTTCTTACAAACACCAAGATTCAAGAAATAATTCTCTAAACTAATATCTTAATTCCAACTGTGATATTTTAAAAGAAGAAGGTTTTAGAAGAGCAAATAGGGCAGAAGAAATATTAAAAACACTTGCTTTTGAGAACTAAAGATTTTATGGACAACTTTCTCAGGAATGGTGGGAATCAGCTCATCCAAATACTTTTGGATGCAGCAAATACTCTTGGAGCATTTATTATATTATGGCCTTGGGCTAGTCACTGTGGGGAGCAGAGATGACTAGGATATTGCCTCTGCACTTAATAACCCCCAAATCCAGTATAAAGATGTGCTCTAGCTATAATCTAAAGAAAATTTTGGTAGCTGCGTAGAAGAAAGATCACAAATCCACTCATAAAGTTCACAGGATGAAAAGTCTCTCACAGTCAAAATGATCAGAGAGCTTTGTGAAGAAAGAGAGATGTTTGATGGGAATTAAAGAATGCATATGTATAATGCTGATGGAAGAGAAAAAGAGAAGAGTTATTTTAGTGCATAGAAAAGTAGAAGCAAAGGGGATGGTGTGAGGAAATCCAGGCTCCTGCAGCTGTGGGTAGGCATGGATGAAGGGCACGCGTAAGTTAACAGGGGACATACAGGAGGACAGTTGGGTTGCCGCCAGTTCAGGAGACTATTAGGTGCCAGACTACAAAGGCTTCTCTTCATTCAGTAGGTGATGGGGACCCACTGGAGACTTTTGATCGGGGGAGTGACATGATAAAAAGGGAACTTTAAGAACCTTAAACTCTGTAGGTGATTTTGAGAGATGTGAGGCCAAAGTCAATCAGACCAGCTGGTAGTCCAGACAAGAGGTAATAAGGGCCTGAACTATGACAGCGGGAATGGAAATGAGGAATTAGGAAAGAATGCTGAGCTCTGAACCCATTAGGAATCACCCACGGTAGCTGATCTGATCACAGCAGCAGTGACACCTCCATTAACTCTATTGCATCACACCTCCAGGAGCATAAGCCCTGACTGGTCCTAAAGCAAATTGCTCCCAAAGTAAATGCAAGCTTATTCTGCCACCACCTGCATGGATGGATTCAACTACATAGGTCTACATATTGTTCAACTTAATTTTAAAATCACATAATACATTCAGAATATTGTAAAGTGTATCCTCTTTTGTATATCCTTGAAGTTATTAAAATATTTCTTAAGTTTTCCATTCCTCTCCCTGCTTTATTCCAAAGATATTTTATTTTCTTCTTAATGAACAAAAATATTTTTTGTATCTCCTTAGGTAAGGCCATCTCTTTCCTTCCCCCAAGTCTCAGATGCATGCACAAGTTATAGTGTCATATCTTCAAAGATATGGCAATGTCCCTCTAAGGAAGTTCCATATTCAAACAACAATTAATGAATAATAAATGTCCAACAAGCACAGACATCTGCAGCCACAGAGGTGACTCCATTTAATAAAGGAGCTGCCTATGATGTGCTTTGTTCTAGCAGCACTTTATTGATAGTAAACATAACAGAAGGCAATGTCCAATGGCTGAGGATATGAGCTTGGAAGTCAGACTTCTGTATTCACACCTAGGCTATTTCAGTTATTAGCTGTGAGATCTGGGAAAAATAAATAGTTTCTCCAGTCCTTTGCTTCCTCATCTAAAAATAAAAATAGGAATTTTACTGACTCAATGTGTTTTGTGGAGGATGATATGAAATGATCCAGATAAAGCACTTCAGCCCATTACTAAACACACAGCACTAAAAAATGTGAACTATTATTATTATATTTTTACTATGTATAATTTTATAAATCAAATCAGACTGGTGATCAATCTTCTGGTCAATCTACAGGAAAAATGATCTACTTAACATCTCAGTCTAGCTTAGGCTAGATAGGGATCTTCTGCAAACTAGTGATTTAGAAACCATGTGTCTTGACATATAGAATTCAAAGTCAATTCTTCTCTTGGTGCCCAGTATAACTCTCCTACAATTCTGGTCATTCATCTTCCTGTTTCACTTAAGATTCTTCTCTGTGCTCAAATGACCAGAATTTCATTCTGACATTCATTCAACAAGCTAATTAAATTCCATAAAAAAAGAAAAACTTTGCTCAAAGATAACTTAGCAGTCCACTACTCCACAAGCTAGCAGAAAAATAAGGGCTTCAGTTTGGGTTTTATTTTAAATTTGGATATATGTATATCTCACATTCTATCCACTTCACCAGAGATTGCTTCATTCCAGGATAACACATTTTGGTTTATAACCTAACAAAAATTTGCATTTTTTCTATATTCTTTGTCCCTGAATGTGTAAACAGAAACTCAAATATCCTCTAAATCATCTTTTCACAAAATATTCTACTGAGTGTTCCCCCGAGGTGTCCTTCTCAAAGTATTCAAACAAGTGCAGAAAAGGCTGTATCTACTGAACTCCTTCCCCAAGAGAATTACAATGAATACTAGCATTTTAAAGGCTCTCAGAAACCCTATCAAAGAGAATCATATTTAACAATGCTTTATTCACAGTTTCTGAGATTAGCCAGCTTTTTGTCACTATGACAACATAGCTGAGATAACCAATGTGTAAGGAGGAAAGGTTTATTCTGGCTCATGGTTTTAGAGCTTTCAGTACATGGTTGCTTGTCCCCATTACTGTGGATCTATGACAAGGTAGAACATCACGGTGAGAAACACATGGCAGAGTTCAACTGCTCATATCATGGCAGTAAGGAAGTAAAAGAAAGAGAGAGGAGGGTCCAAGGTCCCAGTATGTCCTCCAAGGGCACACGCCCCAGTGACTTAACTTCCTCCCACTAGGCTCCACCTCTTAAAGATTGCACCACCTTCCAATAGCACCACATGCTGGTGACTAAGCCTTCAGCATATGAACTTTACAAGCCTTTAAGATGCAAACCATAAAAAATTTTAATAACATAAATTTTGATATAACAAATAAAAATTAACATGCTGAAAAATGTTCCAGATGTTTGACTCATCTACATTTTAATTAAGCCAATAAGAACCCTTGAACTATTTTATAAATGATATAAACTCCTGAGAAATAGTTAAAGAAATTGAAGGAAGCCATTCATATCTCTTTTTTTTTTTTTAAGAAAGAGGGACAGCGAGAGAGAGAGAGAGAGAGAGAGAGAATCAACTTTATTTCGTTTCTCATGTGGCCTTTGTTGCTCAGACACTTCGTTGTGTATGTGGTGCTGGGGTTTGAACCAGTGTACTTGGGCATGCCAGGCAAGCACTGTAACCACTGGGCTACTGCTCCAAATACTGTCTACATTGATCTTTCTAAGGGATTGCTAATGCTAAAATGATTGAAACAAATTATAATAGGTGAACAGAATTTTAAAAGTTAGAATATTAAATATTCTATTATGTTAAAATGAAAACTGTTAATGGAGGGGATGAGCAGTGGCTCAACAATTGGAGTGCTTACCTGGCATGCATGAGGACCCATGTTTGAACCACAGCTCCACATACACAACTAAGTGTGAAAGGGAAACAAAATCCAGACAAAAAAATAAAATAAAATTGATTCTCTCTTTTTCCCCCTGTTTCTTTCTCTTTATAAAGAAAAAAAAACTATTAGGGGAAAATATTTTTAATATACATTTTGAATTCTCAGTAAAGTCATCAGTAGAAAATGTTCAATTTATTATTTTTATATTTTGCTATGATCATTGAAGGAGACATTTTACACCTACTGTGTGCCTGGACCTTTGACATTTGACAGTCCCTATAAAGGAATGCAAAGAGTTTTTAATCATCATGCAGCTGTGTGTAACTAAACACTGATCATGGAAAGGGACATTGGGATGAAATTAAAGGGCTTCCTAAGAAATGTTAACTTTTGATCTTCTCTTGATCTTGGGGACGATACAAGCATATAACAGAGATACCCTTTCTTTGAGGCTAATTACAATTTTTAAGAAATGCATATTAAGAAATCATGATTATATATTTGTGCCAAAAGCTTTTCAAATTCTCTAGGGCTGGTAAATTAAAATGAAAACAAGTAATTCCAATAACAAATGTAAATAGAAAAGAAAGTTAGTATCACATGTGTTGATGTTTATGGTGTAGGTTCCTAAAAACTCCTAGCACAAAGTTAGATGAAAGGACTTCTCAAAGTTCTCATCTGCTTCTATTTTTAGATCTGCCTGAAATTGGAGAAGAAGTTTGTAAATGGAGGGAAAATGGAGTAAAATACCTAAGTACGGGGTGAAAGGAAGAAATTTAGGATATGGATGAAAACAACTTAAAAACTTCAAATACAGAAAAAGTCTTAAACAAGTTGTCTCATGTTGCTGCCTTTTTATCTATTTTTATCATTACATGAATACTATTCTGGAAATTAGACATGTTTAGCATTCGTTCACATTTTGAAGTAATATCCACTCATAGCTTGGAACAGAATCAAACCCTGATTTCAACAGAAAACAACTATATAGAACACCATATTAATTTTCTTAAGTTTTATTACCATTCCTTATTCAATTATTCTCCATCTTTACCTTCTTGATTATTAAAAATAAACATGAGAGTGAGGCTAGAGTGGTGGCTCAGCAGCTACCGCACTTGCCTGGCATGCACAAGGACACGGGTTTGAACCCCAGCACCACGTACATATTGAAGTGTCAGGGCAATGAAGGCCACATGAAAATCTAAATAAACTGTTTATCTCTTCTCTCTCTCTCTCTCTCTCACTGTCCCTCTCTCTTTAAAAAACAAACAAACAAACATGGGGCCAGGAATGCAGTGGAGCACTTGCTTAGCATGCATGAAGCCATGTTTGATCCCAAATATATCAAAAAATAAATAAATAAATAACTATGACAAATCATTGGCCTAAAGACTAGATCTAAACACGAAAATGGTTTTATCAACTTCCCCAACAAACATGCACAAAAAGTTAGTGTGGATTCAGATCAGGGATCGTATTTTAAATTGCCCATTTTATTTAATTGGCTCAGATTCACTTTTGCTTGGAGATATTAGGTTGGTTTTAGTAGTATCAATTAAATGCTAATTGTTGATGTTTTTACATTGTATTTATTGTTGTAATTCACTAATAAGCTTTATTAACTTTAGTAGAACATATGGATAGAGATGTAATTTTGTACACATTACCTAACTTCTTCATGACCTTTTATATGGCCATGACTCCTCAGGCTATTCAGACTCACCTGGTATTTTTCTAAATCTTTTCTGCTTTGACTACCAACACACTGTCCTTACCACATGATGACCCTGTGAAGAATACAAACCACTGCTCTCTCTTTCTCTAGACACTTAGAAGCAATTCCTTGTATACACAGCTTCCTCTCATCCTCCCCCTCAGACTCAGAGAAAAGATCCCCCTGCCTCTTTAAGTCTAACCCCTCTGGTTTACTCCTCTACCACCCTTCTCAGACATGACCAATCCCTCTTCATTACACTTTCTTCTCTGACCCAGAATCTGAAATTTATGTTTGGTTCTTTATCTCCATTAACTTTGAACAACTACAACGCTATACAACAGAAGTTGGTGGTTCAGAAAGCCTCAATGGAAAAAAAAATAATTACTCTTTCTCTCACCAAGGCATGAAAATAGACGAAGTAGGATTAGAAATACATTCAACATCAGCTGAGATCTGAGGAGGAGATAGCTCACAGAGAGATAAGAAAGAATACTTATAATCCCATCATGAATTATTCCAACTAGACTAGGGGTGAGAACACTGGAACCAAAGTCAACAAACTACCCTTCTATTGCATTTAATCATCTTTAACAGCCATTAAATTTCAATGGGTCTCAGTCTTTGCATCCATAAAATGAGATAGTTGCTCTAGAGCAATGTGTTTTAATTCCACAACCCATTCATAGGTGCTAAGTAAGGGTGGCCTCAGGTAGACAGGTAGACAACCCATGGAGTCTCACTTGTTCAGAAATCTTCATACTAAGGGATTGCCATCAAATTTGTAATATTCTATTGCTGAATTAATATTCTTATTGAGTTTTAAATGGGGAAACTCCAAAATTTAATTGTACTTTGGTTCCTGCAAAGTATGTAATTGGTCCTCCAAGTGAGATCCATTTGGAGGATTAGGATCAGTGTTTTTCCTTAGGGAACTAGGTGAGAAAAGAAGTATGCCTTGATACATCACACAAAGCATAAGCCTTTTTCATAAAACTCTTGCTTCAGTTTTATTTACATATATGCAAACAATGTGTGTGGGGTGGACAGTGGAGGAACATCTGTGCATATGTAATTTTTTAAAAGAAAGCATTTTTGTGAATTAGGATCAGTGATCAAAGTAAGGCTAAGTTCCCTACTAGTTCTAAAATTATAGGATTCTATGTTGCTTGTTATCAATGTAGAAAGCATAATTACCATGGTATTTTCTTCTGTAGAAGAAAAGCTCATCATCAGTTCAAAGTCAGCTAGTGTAGTTTCCTTTTGAAAGGTTTCTATGCACCAAAGAAAAATATAGCAACTTAAACAATGTAAACATGAAAATAGAAGGAAATATATTTTAAATAAGTTATGATAGGTACCACCTTGTATCTAAGAAAGAAACACAAAGCACAGAATTGTGATTTGTTGGCAATATGTATCAGCCATAACTAATAACATGCTTAACTGGACTCTCATAGTAAATTTACCCTCCAAAGTCTCCATCGCAGGCATAAATGTAATCATTACACATAATTACACACAATAACGTAACACGTATAAATGGATTATTTTGAACTCCAATTACTTAGAACTGCTATTAAGTCTTTTTTTCTCTTCTTTTTCCCTCTTTTTCTTAGAGATTGTATTCAGATGATTATACACAATACTCTAATATCTTTTTATTAAACCTGTACATTGAACCTGGGATAAAGCATGGGTATTCATTCAATAATAAGTATTTTCCAGAGATGGGTGTGTTGATATAAAACTGCCAAATGTATCTAAGCCATGCAATTTGTTTTCTTGTTTAGAAAGCAATGATATTCTCTTTCCCTTAAAGAAACTCTTTTAAAACCTACATTTTAAAAATGTGAGCTTTCCAGAGATTAAAAGCTTTCTCTAGTCAAGCAGAAATAGGATGGAGTTAAAACGTTTTCCTGATACACTCTGGACTCAACAGAGTTCAACAGGAAAGCTGTTAAGAAAACCCATTCAGCAGTTACACTCTTCTGAAAGAATGTTCAAAATATAAAATTATGACCCCAAGGTGAACTGAAAGCCAGGGAGACTTCTGCTTATAATTATAGTTCCAAAATCATTTCAACTTAAGTACATTTTGGAAGCTTAGTATATGTGAATTATTTGTCAAACTGCTACCATTACCCATGCCTTAATGTGGATTTTGAGTGCTCATCACAAGCACTGTGCAGATAAAATACAATTTGGATGTACAGATTCTAAATCTGATAAATAGCAGTCACATCTGTGTTAAAGAAGTTATATTCCCATCCCGGCTGGTAATACAGTGTGAAAAGCATTCTTAGCTGTGTCCCAGTATTAGACAAAAGATCACTGAAGAATAGCCCAGCAGTACAAAACCAATCTCTATTATGTGAGTGTCAAGAAACTGGCTACATAGTATGCAAAGAGAAGTCCAGTATGAAGTTGACAGTTTGTAAGTTAATAAATTAAAAGACCTGTGCTTGTGTCTTAAATCATCTCTATCCATTATTTTGTCTTCCCTGGTGTTTCAGCTCCCTTATTAGAATAAAAGAGGAGATAAACACATTCCCACAGTCATCTTCCAAAATTATTGTGAGAAGTATGGAGACCTGGTGTGATACAGAGAACGAGCTCAGGCTCTGAAGTCTTCCTCCATGGATCGACCTACTATGTGAACTAGGCCACTCACTTAGTGAGAACCTCAATTTCTTTCTCTTTTATAACATGACAATACATATTCTACCTATTCCATAACATTAATATACAAATGAAATAATTTCTCAAATGGTAAAATATTCATTTGTAAACATGCTAATCTACATGTTAAATTTTATTACCTGAGCGTTGAGAAATACTTCTTAGTTTCCCAGAAAAAAGAGAAATGAATACATAATTCCAACATTGTCAGAATAGTAAAAACAAATTTGCAATAATTAAAAGGTGAATAAAGTTCACGTGGAAAAAAATCCCATTGGATGATCTATCCATCCTCAGCCATTTGAAATGAAAGACACCCGCAGTCCTTACAGGAGAGAAAATGTGGAAGGGTTTGTAGCTGCTTACGGCCATGAAACCTTTACCAGCTGGGTATTAGGAAGCTTTGCTTGTGCTGTAGGTCTTCTTTGTGAGTTAGCTGGGGGATTATTGCTTTCTTTCATCTCCCCCAGCTCAACCATCCCTGTCCCACATGCTACAAGCATAAACAGTTTAGTAACCTCTGTCACTACAAGTGTTTATGAAAAAGAGAGAGAAAGCTGAAGAAAGAACAGTGTGCTCAGAAGACTGGGAATGTTGTGTTCTTACCAGTATGTCCTACATAATGCTACTGAATTTGGAGTGGACTCAACATCATCCAACCCCATGGACAAGAAATGAGAGAATGGATGGAGGCCTTAAAACCAAATCGTAGTGCTAGTTCCAGGACAGGAGTAAGTAGACATCAAGTGGCAAAGTAAAATATAAAACAACACTGTGTCATAAGCATGGGCTTTCCAGTGTACAAAACAGGAATGTGTTTCCGACTACTGCATATGTTTATCAAGATCCAACCTTGCCATCTCCAGAATTTTTTTTTTGCCTTTTTACATTATATTTTACATCTGATAATATCTCAATGTTATATTTCTTTACTAATCTAGGCTGCTTTCAAGAGCATCTTTCTCTTTTGATACAAACTACAACTACTTACTGTCTTCATGACATTGAGTCATTTCAAGTGATTTTTCAAATGATCTTTCTTAAACAAGGAGGCTCCAATCCATGACCTTCTCCTGTGCCCTTGCAAAGTTCTAAGCATGCACTTATTTTCCATTTATTGTCTCAGAAAATCCTAGGTATTATTTCTGGCCTGACTGCAAAAGGGGCACCAGTCTCTTGGGGCAGAGACTGTGTGCCAGCATTCTCTGTTGCTGCAGCCCCAGTTGCAGTGGTTGCCCACTTTACTCTTTGATAAGCAGTATATGGAATTTTAGATGTCGATGTGCATTTTTAGATTCTAGGCCACCCACAAGGTGGATTGGAACAAATGCATGATGGACAAAGGAAAAGTAAATGCAGAGCCAAAGAAAAGCATCATAGACAATCCTCAGTTCATTGCCAGGAAAACAGTCCAACATTAATTCCATTGACAGTCACATTCAAGAGTCTCAGCACAGGGATGGTGAAAGCCAAGTATGAACAAGGCAATAAAGGGGAGATAATCCTGGGAATATCAATGGATTGATTATAGCACTGCTGGAAGTAAAATCCTGCATTTTATCTTTTCACTAAGAATTAAAGCTTTAGAAGCCTTAAATGATAGCAACTCTCACTCCAGGATGAGGTTTAGGAGGCAAAGGTACAGAGATGCTCTAAGTACAAAGGTGGCTCAACAACTCTGCAGGTACCTTCACATGTAATATCAAATGCCCCTACAATGCTACCAAACTCAAGACAAAATGTGGCCTAATGCCATAAATATAAAGGGACAGATGAGAAAACAAAACCTCATTTTCTTCAAACCACAAGTCCATCCAAAAAGTTCAAATCACGTTACGTTAGCCCTACACTTGTGAGAGACACTCAACTATTAAAATGAATCCACAAAATGATTAAGCAATTGGTTTCAGTACCTTGGAGACTGTTTTTAGATGACTTATTCACATGCAGTTTGAATATACATGAATAAATGGCAGATTAAACTAAAAAATATATTGAACAATAGATTACACACACACACACACACATTATAAACTACCTGATTTGTGTTTGTAATAAGCATGCGAATTCATTAAAGAGCCAAGGGGAAAAAGTTAATGTTGAATATTCAGAACAAGAGTAGTTTTATCCAAGGGAATATTTCATAGGCAGATGGAAGTGAATATGCAAAACTGCTCCAGTTAGGCAAATGTTCCAGATAAATTTTCAAGATAAAACATGTTAGCAGTCCTATGTAATTTGTACTATTTTTAATAGTCTGTTACTGGATTTTTTTTAATATGATTTAAGTTATTTTATCATTCTACTCCTTTGAAGCAACATAGAGTATGAAAAACTAAACTGTAAGAAAAGCTTCTGGCCAGGCAACGGGTAGGAGTACAAGCAGAATAATGATGTTTTAACAGCACTGTGAAAGGATGACAGATGTACAAGGGAAAGTTCTTAAACATGTTGGAGATGAAGCCCATTAAACCCCAAACCTTGTGATATCTGTCTCATCATTCAGTCTGGGATTCATTATACAAACGATTCAGTGCTTCCAAGATACATTAGAGTTAGTGCCCAAATGTTACAGCCTCTTTCCTGGAAACACCCTATTGAATTTATGGGTGGAATTTCTGAAAAGGAAAAAAGTTGTATGATTCCAAGACTAGAAAGGAATGTGTGTCACAGAGGTTAAGAGATATACTCTGAAATCAAAAATCCTTGAGTTTGACTCCCAGCTCTATCAAGCTATAAGATAGATGGCCTTGGGCAACTTGCTAAGTCTCTCTATGCTTCTACTTCCTTGCCTATAAATTGGGAATAGTGATGTCACTTATCTCATAGAGTTATGGTGAGAAATAAATTATACAGTGTCTATTAAGTAATGTCACATGATAAATCCACATGTAAAGAAAAATGGCTAAAAACTCAAACAGTACAACATTCATGCAAATGTATCTCTACTGCAATGATCTTCAAGCTCTAAGAATTTCTGTCTCCTGCATATGCCATTAAAATGCTTCCTTTCTCAAAATCAAAACCAACTAGCAATGAAAAGAAAGATTTCTAACTCTTAGAATAAAAAAGTCAATATGTTTCACACTTAATAGAAACAATTTAAACGAACTAAAGTGTTAAATTAACTTAACATTAGCCATAAATAATCAAAGGCCCAATCTTAACATGAAAAAGGATATTTAAAATGATTATGCCATTTGACTGAAACAGACAAAAGAAGTAACTTCTTAGCAGGTTGAATTACTAAGTAAATGTTTTTAAGTAGTCATCATAAATGTTTAACAAAAATTGCCTTTGATATCAAGTTCAAAATACTCACTTTATAATAGAAAACCAAGACCCAAACATATGTGACCTGCACAAGATACTACAGGGTAGTGTTCTGAGTTCAGGTACTAGAACTATGTCCCGAATAGCAACAGTATTGTTCATTCTAAAGACATCATATTGACAGTGGAATAGGTCTACTAATACAAACTAGGAAGCAAGTATAATCTTTGATATTTACTGAATAAACATAAATTCTTATTGAAAGTCAAGTATCATATAATGTGTTAATTTAAAAAACATAAAGAAATTGCACTTCTTCCCAATATAGAAAATAACTCATTCAAGTTGCAAAGTAAAATTTAATCAAATATTGCTGGAAGGACAAAGTTAAGTAAAAGATTATTTTCCTAGAAGTTTCTTCAAAGATATGAAAGGAGGAAAATGTTAGTTGCCTTGCAAATTCAAGGCCAAAATACAAGCAAAATCTTAAGAAATTTTAGATTAACATGGCTTATTATGTTTCCAAAGATGGCCACAGCAATATTTCCTATTTGACACCTTTGTTTACAATGTGATCCTGTCATTTTCCCATCAGCTGGTAGAATTTGTTCCCTTTTTCCTTGAAGTCTTTCTGTTCCTGTAATGGGTTTGGAACTATAAAATATATTGGAAGTGATGCTAAGTACTGAGGCAAGGTCTTAAAACATCTGCATCACTTCTGGCTTTATTGCTTATAAATAAAGCTTCTTTTAAAAACTTGATCACCATGCTGTAAGGAAGCACAAGCAGACATGTGGAAAGGACAATATGTAAAACTGAGACTCTTGGCTGATAGCCACACTGAGATCACAGAGCAAGCACCAACTGCCAGCATGAGAGTGAGGTCCTTTAGACTCTCCAAATATCTCAGCATCTCATCTAATGTCACATGAAGCAGAACTGCTCAGATGCTCTGCTCAAAATCTTGGCTCAGAAAGCACTAAGATTAAATGATTGTTACAACTCGCTAAACTAAGATTCCAAAGGTCACCTCTTGCTTATTCTTCAGGTTAGACTGGATGTCCATTCCTGTGCTCTGTAACACATTGATGTCTCCCGACCACAGCTCTTCTCATGCTCCATCTTAGTTACCTCTCACTTATCTCCACCTCTCAAAAGTGCTGTGTGCAAAACAGCCTTAAACAGAAATGAATCTCGTGCAGTCCTAAACATTTAGTTCATATTTAAACAATACTTATTTTTATGAGAATACATGCTTTCTGGAAAAGATCCATCTAGGTCCAAGAAACAAGCTCATAAAAATTTTTTTTATGAAAAAGCAAAATCACATCTCTAAATCTGTGCCCTCCAGCCACCTCTTTCCTCGGTTCCCTCCATGTAGTTCTGAAACTTTCTAGAGAGTGATCCTCAGTGGACTACTCGTTTCCACAATTATACAGAACTTGTCTTCTTCTTTCCCCTTTTCAGATTGCTAAAGCAACACAACTTAGTATTGCCAATGCCTCATCAACAGCTTTGCCACTGAAGTATATCACTGGGGTGCTACCGATTCCTGCTCATTTTTAATTTTAAGGTGTTAAGATCTTCATAAATGGTATTGACTGTTAAATCTAATGTCTTTGGCACCTATTCATACCAGAACAAAAAGTGTGATGCTAACTCTCCTGCCGTTGCTACTAGCAACTCAAACCCTTAATATTCTACATAAATTTAGATTAAATAGCTTTGCCCCTTTGTCAGTTAAAACACACACACACACACACACACACACACACACATACACACACACACACAGTATATATATTATATATGTGGACCAAAATATTGCATGTACCTCATAATATGTGTAATAATTTTGTTTTGTGTGTCAATTAAAAACATATACATGGGCAGGAATAATATCTTAGCCTGGCATACGTGAGGATCCAGGTTCAAACCCAGCACCCCATACACAACTAAATATCAGAAAAACAGAAACCAAAAGGAAAAAAATAGAATTGATTATCTCTCTTTAAAAAAAATGCACACAAACCATCTGCCCTACACTGAGTGACAACCATTCATTCCTGCAGCAAACATTTATTTATTTAATGATTCTATTCTTGGGATTGAAGTAAGGGGAAAGAAGGCAGGCAACAATTCTTTTTTTTTTTGTTTTGTTTTGTTTTTTCTTCTCTTTTTAAGGGAGAGAGTGAGAGAAAGAATTAATTTTATTTATTTTTTCATCCAGCCTTTGTTTCTCTGACACTTAATTGTACATGTGGCCCTGGGGTTCAAACCCAGGTTCTCACATATGTCAGGCAAGTGCTCTAGCCACTGAGCAACTGCTACAGCCTCATAGGCAACAATTCTGCTGTCACAATATTTGTAGTCTACTTGAGGATGCAAGCAAAAAATAAACAGGTAAAGGAAATAATTACCAATTGTGAAGTTATAAAGCCACACAATGACAGGCTAGAGCAAGATGGAGTAGGCCTAATTTAGTTCCAACTTTAGAGGCTAAGGATGGCCTTTTTGTGGAGGAGACACTTTAATTGACTTCAAAAATATGAGAAAGAGAAAAAAAATTAAGATCCTAGAGAAATTATTTCCAGACAGAGGAAGCAATGTGTTCAAAGAACTTGGACTGTCCTAGGAGCTGAAAGGAGGATGGAGAACTTGAAGCAAATAGGACTGGGAAAATATATCAGATGGAGTCATATGGGTAAGCAGAGAGCAGATCCTGCAGGGCTGCAGAGACCAGAGAAAGACGTTTTCACTAGATGTGTGATGGACAGCAATTGGCAACCAACAAGGGAACGGCATGATACTCTTTAACTCAGAAATATCTTTGACTGCCATGGTAAGAATGAAAGAGGAAAAAACTAAAGGGAGACCAAAAAAAAAAAAATGGAAGTAAATTATTAGTCCAATGGACACAGCCCTAGACCAGGGAGAGAGGAAGAAAAAGGAATGAAAGTATTGAGTATTAGGAGTAGATTCTAGCATTGAACCATTTCCCTGAACCAAATACTGACCTCCAATTATCTATTCCTTTACTCAGATCTTCATTTCAAAGGACCTTTATTCAGTACATTTATCAGTCCTTTAGTTTTGCCTAAAACTTTGATAGAGATAACTTTTTCATGAGCCACAACCACTGCTCCAAGTGATTATACTCCTAACCAAAAAGGTACTGAATCAATAAATTTTTGTGAACTATATCATTCTTATCAAATAAATCTGATCATGGTAATCAGGTATCTCCAGAACTTTGTATGGTGCCTGACAAAATATATTCTCAAATGCTTATTACATAAATAACTAAATGTCTTCCTTCTGTTACTGAAGTGGAAGGAAGACTTGGGTCTTCAATTATGAAATCCTACTATGGGCTCCAAAAGTCCATCTCTTAAATGTCTGGCTGCCAACTTTGGGAAGTGGTAGAGTTTTTAAGAGGCAGAGACTAGTTGGAGGAAACTAGGTCACTGGGGGTGTATATTGGGATCCCTCCCTTCCTTTCTTTTGGCTTCCTGGCTACCATGAGCTTTTTCAGTCACCCACTTCCTCCGTAATGCACTGCCTTGCCATAGTCCCCAACATTATGGAACTCAAAGCTCCAAAGCCATGAGCCAAAATAAATGTTTCCTCTTTTTCAGTTGATTTATCTCAGATATTTGTTACACAATGGAGTAACAGAAGGCCTAAATTTAGGACTGGAAGTAAAGAAAGTCTATATCAAGCTAATAGCATGCTACCAATCTTCTGCTCCCTTAGTTTGGATCATGAAAGTCCCCCAAAAGCCCCTGTTAAAAGGTTTATTTGCAAACCTGTGGCACAATTGGGAGATAGTGAAATCTTTAAAAGGTAGGGGTCTAGTGACTGGAAGGTAGATCACTGGGTAGGTGCACTTGAAGAGGATATTGAGATTCCAGCCCCCTCTCCCTCTCCCAACACGCATACCCTCTGCTTTCTGAGCATCATGAGGTGACCAACTTCCTCTGCCATGTGCTCCCACCACTATGTAATGCCTTACCACAGGAACAAAAATAATGGACCAACCAATCAAAGCCTAAACCCTTTAAAACTATAAACCACAAATGAACCTGTCCTCTTTATTAGTTGATTGTCTCAGGTATTTTATTACAATGATGGAAACTGTGACAACCCACCTTCTAGGAGGAGAATCATGTTTAATGATGTTCTGAATTTATAAGTTAAAGTTAACTTTAAGTTGTACAAATTAGAAATATTCAGGAGCCAGGAAATGAAGAGATCATTCACAATGTCAGAGCTCAGACTTTAAGGATGTATAATCATTAATTTATGTATAATTCAACATACAAACATCAACAGTCACATCTACATTTAAATTATATTGTTAGATATTGAAAGTTATGTTTAGAAAGGTGTTTTGAAGCATAAAATATTGATTATGTCTACTTATAAAAAGAAATTAAGAAATGAAGTTTCTTTGCTAATGCTCTGAATACTGGGCTAATTAGATCTATGGGATTTTGCTCCAGAGAAATGCCTTGAAGAACTACGAGCATTAATGTAGACATGACACAAGGCATTGCCAAAGCCACTTAGGGGGTTGTCTTTGCTTCAGGGTAGGTCACAGTGTCTGAATGAAGTTCATGGGAAATTGTGATGCCCTGTCTAAAACATTTGGACTCAGATAGGTATCAGGACCATTCTGTGATTTCATGACCCCAGATGACTATGTCCCCCAGTAAGCACCAAGAGAAAGAGGCTTGAGTCCACAAAGCCCTAGAGAGTAGAAGTATTTTCAGTAGATTGGGATATAACTATCAAAAAAGATAAATACCTTTCTACATTCAATTTGAATTGTTAATGAAACATCTCATCTGTGATATTTCTTCTGTTAAGAAAATTGTAATAACAATCAGAGGTAAGTTTCAAGAGTGATCATGTGCATCTACAAATTATTTGTGTATGGCCAAATCTAAACAATGGTTTCACTAATAACCCACTATATAGTGAAATATGACACAGTGAACTCTGCATAAGTTCATTTTATGTGCATCAACATTGCTTTTTTACTAAAATTTTCTTAGTTTCTTCCAAACTTCAGTGCGTAAGCACAATTTCAAATGTTAAGAGGGCATGGTGGAAATATTCTTTACCCTATGTATAATCAATGAATAAATCATCTTTTTCATCTCTTAGATAATTCTCTCTCTGAATTTTCAGATGGATAACAAGAATTGACATATGCTAATCCAAAGCAAATGCACTCTCTTCTGCTCTAACAGTTTCTTCTATCTCTCTTTCTCTCTCCCTCCGTCTCTACCTAAAGCACACATTCGGTGCCCACGCGCATGCACACGCACATGCACACACACACACAGGCAGGCACAGAGACAAACACCATGAGCTAACAGATGCATTATTAAAACAGAAATCAAAATGAGAGCTCATAAAGCAAAAAAAGGAGAAGATAAAATGCTCCTGACAGTACACAAAGAAACTGGCTAATTGCCAATTCAGGAAGGAATTTTTTAGGCAATTGCCTTCAAATCATACACCATAATCTTATGATTGAACTAATAAAATGGTAATGCAGAAGTTCAGAGCAACACAAAGGCTTTCACACTGCTTCTGGCGTCCTCCAAAACTTCAGATTTCTCTCCTTCACTTATGAGCCAATCAAGCTTATATATGAACACAAACTGAGTGTCATGAAACAGCATATCCCTTTTCTTTAAAAGAGCTGGATGCATTTTATGAACTATGCTTAAAAAAAGAGAATTACTATTTGTTGCATATGAGTGTTCAAATTTGTTGAATTCTTTAGGTGAAAACTGATGTTAAAGATTGAGTTGTATTCTCCCAAAAATCCATATATTGAAGTTCTAACTCCCAGTACCTCAAAATGTCATTGAATTTTTAGACAGAGCCTATAAAGAAGTATGGAGTTAAAATCATGTCATCAGCATATCCAATACAACTGGTGTCCTTAGGAGATTTGATCAAAGACAACAGATAAAAGGAAAACCGTAGGAAGATGTACAGAGGGATAGTCATCAGCAAGCTAAGAGAGACCTCAGGAGAAATTAACCCTGTTGACACCTTGACCTCAGACATCCAGTCCCAAGAATTGTGAAAAAATACATTTCTGTTGTTTAAACCACCCAGAGCATGGTACTTTCTTATGGAAGTCTTAGCAAACCAATACAGCTACTAACTTCCTAAATTCTTAGCAATAAACACTTCTTAAATACAAATGTGGGTATTACTCAAAAAAATCACTTTTCCATAAATGTCTCCCATAACAAAATGGAAATATCACTGAGAGAATTCCTTATAAAATAAAACTAACACATTCTATAGTTGTATGTGCATTTTCTTCATAAGTCTGGCCAAGGTTTTAATACTTAGAGAGGCATAACTAAGCCTCAGGGGTATAGAAATGGTACCTTCAGGAGCTTCAGGCAGAAAGACACAATATTAGAAAATCCCAGGACTGGGATCTGGAAATGAGAAAAACATTGGCTGCAGGGTTTGCTTCCTGAAGCTATGATAAAAGTTTCTTAGGCAGGAGAGATCAAAACAAGCTGCCTGTGTTACAGTCACCTTGACTCTTTGTCCCTGTTCCTAAATTCCCTGTAAAACTTCTAACTGATACAACAGTTTGTTCTAGTTACTTGTTTACATGTCTTTCTTAATTCAGTAGACCAGAAGTTCCTCTAGAGCAAATACCATGTGTCTGGCACATTGAGAGTACATGTGTTCGATAAGTTGATGAAAGAGTAAATAAATGACTACAGAAACAAATTAATGAATATAAATCAAAGATTCAGGGCATCTGAGAAAATTCCAAACAGCAGATAATCAGCAGTGCAGGCAGATGAATTATCTAACAGCAACTCTCAGTATAAGATGGTCATTGGACAATTCATATTGTTTAGCCCCCGGAGGCATTATTCAATCTCATTTTGATTTAGTCCAAAGAAGATTAGACCCAGTTACATTCAACCTTTCTTATATAGTCATAACAGATCTAACAACCAGAGTTAGCGCAGAACAATGAACTTCTATCTCTCCTTCCAAAGAGAAAATTGACCCCAGCCAGGGATGAGGAGACCTGTATGTGGGAAGTGATTAAGGAATAGAACATGGTTAAGCTCAATGAGAACAAGTACATGTGCATACTGAGTCCCTTGTCATGATATGTGTAAGTTCCCAGTATACATTTATTGGTCAAATCAACTAATGCTTTTTTTTTTTTAAGAGAGAAGGACAGGAGAGAGAGAGAGAGAGAGAGAGAGAGAACAAATTTTTATTGAGTTTTTCACATGGTCTTCATCACTCAGACACTTAGTTGTATACCTGGGTGCTGGGATTTGAATCCCTGTACTTGCGCATGCCGGGCAAGCGCCGTAACCACTGAGCCACCACTCCAGCCCCAAATCAACTAATGTTGATTCACTTTCAAAACATACCCCCGTTAGCTCAAAGGTATAATAATTGGAAATTAATAAAAGTTGTGCTGTAAAACACATTTCAATAATTAATTGACCCAGAAATGTCAAAATGTGAATGAGTGGCATTTAATGAAACAAGCGCCCACAGATTCATCCCTCTCTGAGTATTGCAGAGCCTGTCAGTCAACTTCACATATCTCTGCTCAGTCTTTGGTCTGCATCCAGTAAGTAAGCACGTGGATCAAACAGCCTAATCAAGATGTGTTCTGGTGCACTCACCATGCCTGTTATTTTAATGTGAGCTGAGCATTCATCATTTTAATTATAGCACCTTAGCCATCAATGTGGCAATCAAATCACTCCAAAGGTCGACTACTTGCTTTTTTGAACCAAAGGAGAAAGTTACAGGGATGAAAGGTATGAAAAGGGAGGTGGAGTTGATAAAAGGGGTGTAAAGGGAACTGAGGTTAATTAGACCTGTGCTGTATGCCAGCCACATGATAGGCTTTTAATATTTCTCATAACATGTGGGCCTAATAGCAATCTCCTAGGACACATAGTCATCTCTATTTTACAGACAGAGTATATGAATCTCAAGGATTCATTAAATCAATTCAGTGATTTACAATAACCCGCATGTATCCAATTCATGATTCTATAAGTCAATAATGGAGACTAGATTCCACTGAGAAATTTTTCTGGTACCTGCCAGGCCTCCTCAAACACCTGCTGAATTTGTAGGTCTGCTTGTATGCTGACTTCATCTGGAGATTGGTCAAGTGACAGTGGGGAACACCTGTTCTTCACGTGGTCATGTATGCACGGCTAGAGGTCTGAGCTCCAAGGTGCCATACAAGTACTCATTCTGTTGTCCACCTCTTTTAGCCAAAGCTAAAAGGTCAAATCCATAGTCAATGGTTGAGGAAACAATACCACTTACTGCGAGGAGCCACAAAGTTTCATACATGGAAGGAGAATAAAGAACTGGAAATATTTTTCAATCATATTGTCATAGATACCAAGGAATTCTTCTGACAGCACCCAGCTGGTAATCATTGAGACATTTTAAACTGAAGCACTGAATCTTAACTTTGTACTCTTTATTCTTTCTTGTTATTGTCCTCCCTTAAAAAGAGGTAAAATTAGGAAAAAGAGAGAAAATGCCAAATTCTAATCAAACTGAGATAAATTTGTATCACTTCATATCGTTGGAAACCTAGTCCTCAACTAGAGATCATTGTTAAATAAACAAAATTCACACTTAAAATATGAATTCTCTGAGGCTCAACAGCTTTGCTGTATTAGTGGCAGGCTATATTTCACATGCATCACATTGATAGTCTACTTTTGAATCATTTTATCTGAAAATCTCTACATACAGAACTACATAACAAATAAGTTGGATCCAAACCTAGAAGCATAATTTTCATTGCATAAAAGTAGTAAAATCTCTCTGTGAATCTTGTATTAGAACATATTTCTTTGGTCATCACTGGAGCCTCTTTTTTAAAATGCTTCCAATATATGTAATGAAGGTGGGACCAGAAGAATTTTGTGTGTCTCGTAATCACGTTCTATCTAACTTCCTTTTCTTTCATCAGCTCTTGTTCAGACTTATCCAAGTCTTTCCAAGTTTTCTTAAATTTATGTTATTCCAAATTTAATTGTACTGAGTTAAATTCAATTGTTTAATTTTTTTAGTACTCTTAATATTAGCTGCCTATCAAAGCAAAGTAAATTTGGCTCCCAAACTAAAAATTGTACATAGAGCAAAACCCAAATACAGAATTTTTAAGATTGCAATAAAGAGCCAAGTTTTGGTAACCCATCAGTATTCTCATAGCATAAAGAAGAAACAAAGATAAGTGTGATCCTGCTTGTTCAAACAAAAAGGTTGCGAAACCAAAGCTCCACATATTTGTTATATTGCCAAAAACTGATTCTCCCTCTCACCAGCTATAGGGTTTTCTTTGAGCAATATGTTTTTGGATTAGTCTTTCTTCTTCTTGATTGAGCTCTCTGTGGAAACTGTCTATTGAAATTTTTAATCCAGACGTTGTGTTCTTAAGCTACAAAATTTGGTTCTTTTCTGCATTTTATCTCAACTTATAATGTTGTTCTTGTATTGTTTCTCTGATTTCATTAAATTGCCCACATTATCTTGTAGCTTGCTGACATCCTTTAGAACAATTATTTATAATTATTGGTCAGGCAATTCATGGATCTCCAACTCCTTGGCATCAGTTACTAGAAGGTTATTGTGTTCATTTGGTAATGTATTATTTCTGATTCTTTTTATCCTTGTAGTCTTGTATAAATGCCTTTGCATTTGAAGAAGTGGTAAGCTCCTCCAGACTACAGACTGGCTTCAGTGAGGAAGAATCTTTAAGGTGTGGGATGGAGAGTACTTCAACAAGTGGGATGTGCTGTGGTAGAGGGCACCAGCCATGGTGGTGTGTAGTGACCTAGGTCCAGGTGGTCACCATGCCTTGTCAGCTCAGGCAGCTAGAACTGCAAAGTTAGCAACTTTGTGGTCTCTGGAAGCAGTAGCTATTTGGGGTCTAAAGATTGTTAGGGTCTTTAGCAGTAGCTCCAGGGCCAGTAGTAATGGACCAATGATGAAGGTGGGTGCTTGGGCATGTACTCAGCTGCAGAGACCTTCTGCAGAAAAAATAAGGTGTTGGGGTTTGCACATGCATGTACATAACCATAGGAGTCAGTCATAGGAGTTTGTCCAGCTGAGAACACTATGCAGGTTCTGGTAACAGTGTTGAGGCCAATTGTGTGCACACTGACAGTTATGTGACCTAAGATGATGGCAGAAGTCCACTGTGGGGGCAAGTACAGTGTGAAGACAAATTGTATTTTCTTCTAAAATTGCTACAATATTGCATAAATAGTGGATATTCAAAAAATGCTCTTTTTAAAATGGAAAAATTCCATTAATAATGTTTGTGCACCTATTGAAAGCTTCAATTCTGAGGCAACTTTTGCTCTTCATTTGATTAATTGCAATGAAACTTAACATAGTTTAAAGGTCAGGAAATAGTCTCCTGAAAGATAAAAATAGAATTAATAAGCTGTTTACTATCTTTAATAATCTTTCCTTTCCAACTTGAAACCTATTAGAAATGCTATATATTGATTGCTCTTCTGGTCTAAATGTTTTGTCTGATTTCCTTTAAATGATTAGGGAAAGGGAGTGATTCCTTTAGAAAAATGAGCTAGAACATTAAATGAAGACACCAATCAAACTATTCAAGCAATAGAGTTCATATTGAGAAGGAAAAGGGAATAACATAGCATTCCTATACATATATATGGATATACCACAGCTAGTGCACCATTGTGTACATCCATGAGAAACTAATTTTTTAAAAAATCTATGAGTAAATGGTAGAAAAATCAGTAGAGTAGAGGTAAGAGACTGAAAGTAGGAGGAGGGGAGGGGACAGGAAGTATGGGAAACAGAATCCGAACAAGTTACATACCATACTTCTATAATTATATCAAAATGGAATCAACTGCCATGTGTAAACTAAAAAGAACCAATAAAAAAGAAGGAAAGGAAAGGAAAAGGGTACAGTATTGCTGTAATTTGAGAAGCGACTCTAACAAAAATGTTTTTCAGAGTTGACACCTTTAACAGTCATACCCTTGAGTGCTGTTATGGAACTGTCATCTCCAAAAAAATTTCATGTGTTAAGCAATGCAGTAATGTTCAGAGGTCAAAATGATTAGACCAGGGGCTGGAGTGGTGGCTCAGCAGTTACAGTGCTTGCCTGGCATGAGCAAGTATGTGAGTTCAAGTCCCAGCACCATGTACACAATGAAGCATCAGAGCAATGAAAGCCATGTGAAAAACTAAATAAAAATTGATTCTCTCTCTCTCTCTCTGTGTCCCCTCTTTCTTTAAAAAAAAATGATTAGACCATGAGGATTGTAACTTTATCAACGGATTGATGCATTTGATAGATTAATAATTTGAACAGATTGTTGGGTGATGTCTACAAGCCAGGAGGACATGGCTAAAGGAAATAGGTCACTGAGGACATGGCCTTGGGACAATATTTGTCTCTGGACCCTTCCTGTCTCTCTTTCTGTTTTCTGGCTGCCAAGAGCTGAGCAGCCTTCCTCCTTCACACCCTTCTGCAAGATGTCTCTGACTTTGTGCCAACTGACCATGGACTGAATGAATCTTCTGAAACTGTAGGCCAAAATAAATCTTTCCAGTCAGATATTTAGATCACAAAAGTGAAAAAAAAAAAACTAACACAGTGGTTGTAATCAAACATTTGTACAGGTAGAGAAAGCCAGTGAGGATAAGGAATGTTCTAGAAGCAAATGAAACAAGTACCTGTGCCACCTGCTTCAGCCTTGGCCTCATTATTCACCACAGGAGAACCTTATGGTCCCTCAGTTATCCCTGGAAGTGATGTCTATTAGAATAGAAGGAAATTTCAACCACTGAGCTAAGGAAGACCTGCACAGGAAAAACTGAACTTAACTCTCTGGAAGGGAAATAAGAATCTTTACAATACAGAAAACAAAGCAAGTTACCAGAGAAAATAATATTTTTTCAAAGAATGCAAGGTAGAACTGTCTGTCAAATAAATCTAGGAGTTGTAAGTAACCAAAAAACAGCACCTAACTTAGTCTATCCCCTACTGAATGTCCTACACTGTATTAAATGTCTTATTACTTTATTTAGTCCTCACATACACTCTAAAAGATAGATGCTATTTTTTTTTACCTTTGTTTAGATAAGAAAATTGAACAAGGTGTAAAATAATGATCTCTAGGTCATGCTAGCACACAGGAAAGCCCAGTTTTGAACCCACAGTTCTGAGATCCCAGAGTCCATACCTTCAACCTGTATAATTGTGTAGTTTGGAGTTCCATTTAGATAAAGAAAAAAATGAGCTGATTGTATTCTCTTTACATAGGAAGAATTTAAGCTATTTACATACATTTAAACATAACTAATCATATGAGTGGGTATTTTGCTGAAAAACAATAATTCCAAACAAAGTATGATGTCACAATAAAGATAAATTACTGTGTTCAGATAGAAGAAGACTGAGTGATCCCTCCCTTTTGAACAAACATAATGTTTATTCTCTCTATGCTAAATAGAACACCAACTTTACCTTATCATATTTATTCCTCAAAGTATATCACCAGCTCAAAATTCCAAATCAACAGATGTGAACTTGAGGGCTCAACTTTGAACCAAATCAAAATGTACTGTCAAAATCCATTTAAGGTGGGCTGGAGCGGTGTCTTGGCAGTTACAACGCTTGCCCAGCATGCGCAAGTACATGGATTCAAACCCCAGCACCTATGTACACAACTAAGTATCAGAGCAACAAAAGCCATGTGAAAACTCAATAAAAATTGATTCTGTCTGCCTCTCTCACACACTGTCCTTCCCTCTAAACGAACAAACAAAAATCCATTTAAGGACCCCAGTCTACCCAAAGCACTGGCCCAGGCCTATTCTGGTCCAGGCTCCAGCACACACCCAGGACAAACCCAAGGGGGAACCCTGTCTGGAGCAGCCCCTGCCCACACAATGCCCAAATGCCAGTCCGGCCTTCTCTGGTCCAGACCCACCCAGCATGCACCCAAGACACCCTCAAGGACCTAAACCCAGAGCATCCCAGCTGCATCACATACCCACAGGTACCTGCCACCAAGGACCATAGGCCCCATTGTGGTGCATAGGTATGCACATTTAGGTACACCCTGTGCCTCTGGGACCCTAGGAACAAATGATGAACCCCCACTGCTATACTTCAACAATCCAGTGAGCTACCACACAACCCCATCAGCTTACAGATCAGTGTCCTTGAACCTAGATCCAAAAGGTGCAGCAAAATGAGGCTCCAGGCTGGAAAAGGTGATTACCAAAGAGGTGGTTTCTGACTCAACCCTTTGACTTACAAGGAAGAACCATCTGGAGACATGTCTTGCTTCCATGCAGGGAAACTCAATTCAAAGATACAGAAGAAGCTCTTCAAAAATGAAGAATCAAACTGGGAAAAGTTTGCCTCAAACCCACAACTCCTCTAACAAGGAGCCACAGAAAAGGAGCAGGATGAAAACCTAGAAAAAATTGTCAATGATCTCATTACTAAAATGAACAATGAACTAAAAGAAGATTTGTTGAAGGAACTAAGTGAGAAAACTCAGGAAATGAAAAACTCTATTAACAAAGAAAGAGACATATTGAAAAAGGAAGTAACAGAGCTAAAATCTTCAATCACATCAGAATGTAAGGCTTATGTCTTTTTTTCTGTCAAAATTGAAAGATTGTGATGTATAATAGACTATATCCATTTTTAGATCCCCCTCCCCCTTGAAAATAGTAACTCCCTCCCCTGTGTACACTCACATCTTTCCAGGAACCCCTTCCGGTACCCACCCATCCTCTTCTGGTGACTTTGGCTGATTCACTGTACCCTTTTCTGGTGACTCTCACCACATGTGTTTACAGATTTCCAGCGACCCTCCAGTCTCTCCCAGTCACCGCCTACTTCCTCTTTACACCTGCTTTCACCTTACATTAGCCAACCACGAAGATTGTGCATGAGCTCCTCCAATCAGAGTAAAGGGCAGTATTGAATCAAGTTGGAGTTAAAAATCCCTGATTTCCTTGCTCAACGTGCATTTTTCTTTTACCCTTTGGCCAAAGTAAATTTTCTGCCATGCTCACCCACACCTGACCATATGTTTGATTTCATTTATAACAAGAACAACGATGGACGTATTTAACAATAGACTAACTTCTACAGAAAGCAGAACCTTAGCTCTAGAAGAAAAAACTTCAGACAACGAGGATAGGCTGAGAAAGCTTGAGTGCATGGATGACAAAAAAAAAAAAAAAAACCTCACAGCACATGAGCAGAATTTTCACAATGTCTGGGATGAAATCAGAAGAAACAATTTAAGAATAATTGGGATATGGGAAGAAGTATAAAAACAAACAGATGGTATAAAGAACATTCTAACTGAAATACCTAAAGTAAAGTTTTTACATAGCAGAATAGAGTCAGAAATGCTCATCCAGGAAGCATACAGGACACCTAATATGCCTAATCAAATGAAAAGCTCACTGAGACACATCATATTCAAAATTTGCAAAAGGAGAGATAGAAGATGGCGGCCACCCCAGCAGCAGTGACGCTGAGACGCTCCTGAGAGTCACCTCATGCTGCAGGTCTGCATGCGGATTCCCACGGTAGGATGAAGCTTCCAGTGTGGGCGAACATTACCCCCCCCCTAATTTTTTAATTCCAAAGGAATAGTGTGGAGCATTAACGAAAATAAAGAAGTTTGTGGCACCCGTGTAACTGGCCCCACACCCGGGGGTAGGGGAGCTTCCCCAAAGGGGAGGAAACAGAGCAAGTTTCCTAATCAAATACCCTAATTGGGCCTTGAACTCCCTGATCTGACTGCTTTTCATTTCCATGAAGTTGGAATTAAGCTTGGGAATTAATTGCTCACATTAGTGAATTCACAGCTGTTCCTGCGAGCAGCAGCAGCCAGTGCCCAATTGTGACGTTGCCCTGAGGGCGGGGCTGGCTGCTCAGCAAAAAATGCTCTCGGGCTCTCAGCCGCCATGGTCAGAAAACCAGAATCTAAAATGGAGCAAGGGAGCGAGTCTCCTAACCACAAACCCTAACCCGGCCGTCTGGGAACTCCCTGATCTGATTGCTCGTAATTTACCTAATCGTGCATAAAGCGCTGGGAATTAGTTCCTCACATTAGGGAACTCATAGCTGTTTGTGCTGCTGCCGGTCAGCATTGTGACGTGTCCCTGAGGGCAGGGCATGTCCCTGAGGGCGGGGCGGGTCACCCAGCAACATTACGGGGCCTCAATCCCCTCGACCAGAAACAGAAGTTACAGACCCCCGCCCCACCAACTGGCCATCTGCCCTGGGGTCTGTAGCAAACTGCAATTCACCTCTCCAGCTCCCAAACCTCTCAGTTGGCAACCTTCTGCCCTTTGGTCCATCCCCTTCCCACCCAAACAGGAGGAGCCTGTGAACAGAGCTTGCTACAGCAGGGAAGATCACTCTATAGGGGACCCTCTGCTTTAGTGTCTCCTTGAAATCTGCCTCAGGAAGCTTTGAATATATGGGGCTGCTGGGGCTTCACCTTAGCATCTGAGCTCCTAGCATAGCCAAGGCTGCTTAGGCCTGGACCTCTCTAGCAGGGTGCCTCCTAGTGCTTGCAACGGAGAAGCACACAAGTACTGGCACGATCTGGTCCACTTTCTGAGGGTTTCACTCAACCCCACAGAGCAGCTCTTGGGACTTCTGAAGATCACAAGACACGCAGAGTGGGTCACCAGTGATCCTGAGGAAGCGAATCTCAGGCTAGCCACTCTCCTTGGATCAGTCAGAGACCCACACATCTACACTAGGATCAACTAGATTGTCTACAGCTTCTGAGCCCCAGGTCCAAGAGATATTTAGAGTGTGGATTGGCAGAAAGCAATCATCTCAGGATTACAGCCCAGAGAGACCTGAATACCCCTTTGCAACAGAAAACTTTGAGGAGATACTCTAAGAAAATCCAGGCTACCAGACTCAACCAATCTGCTTCTCCCCAAACAAGCTCAACTCCAAAGAATCCCAAGCTTGATGTTGGATTTGTTCGCACCACCCCATGATACATACCTCCTGATCTAACGGTCAGAAAATCTCAGAACTGTACCAACTATTTTTTTCATTATTATTTTTTTAATTTTTTAATGTTTTTAAATGGGAATCCAGCTGGAAAATAATATTTTTAAATTGTTAACATTACTGTGGGTTTTTGGGGGTGTTTTTCTTTTCCTTCATTTTCCTCTGCTCCTTGCTTGCCTTATGATTAATTCTGAATTTTGGTGTCGGTGGATGTAAATACTTATCTGTGTGTATGTATTGGTGATTGGCTCTTATTTCTTTAGGTCTTTTTGAACCCTACTGCTAACTTCTTTCTCCACTGTACTCTGGTAATCCCTAAATTTAAGCATCTTTCTTTCATTATCACCCCAAGTCTTTGCCCTACCCGCACCCCAGTCCTATGATTTCCTTAGTCCTAATAGAATAACCTACTCCCCTCTAATCCCTAGTTCCCCTATTCTCTATAACAGGTGTGATTTTATACCTCCCCAATTCACTTCCTTGACTTCCTAGTCAATCCTTTTCTCCAATTTCAGAGAGACCCTAATACCTGAAGAAATTGACATGACCCAAAACAGCTACTTGGTTGGTATAATACTACACAGTGAGAGTTCTCTCAAAGAAAGCTGCCACTATTGGTGCTAATCATCAGCTCATCTGTTTTAGTTGAAACAGACTAGTATTTGCACTTATAGCCTCTCAAATTCTCACAGAACCATCTGGCATCTTTAGGTCTATATTGACCAAATAGCTCCTCTTCACAACGAAGCAAAGTCATAAGAAGCTCCAATTTCTCCAACAAGAGTAACAAGGCTGAAATAAAAGACAAGCTCTCTGACTCAGAAAATGAGGAAAAGGGGAAATAACTCTCAAACCCAGAGCTCTCCACCTAAGGATCTCATAGCCGGGGCCCTAGATGAAAACCAAAGACATTGTGTCAGCATTATGATTAGTAATGCAATCAAAGAGTTGAGAGAGGAAATAAGGAAAGAGATCAAAGATCAATTTCAAGAGATGAGAGACAAATTCTACAGAGAAATTAAGGATCAATACCAGGAGATGAAAGATCAGCTGTACAAGGATATCAACATTCTGAAAAAAGATGTAGCAGAGCTATCTGGATTGAAAAACACAGTTAACCAATTCAAATCTTCACTGGAAGACACAAACACCAGAGTAAACTCCACTGAAAATAGAACTTCAGCGCTTGAAGAACGAGTATTGGACAATGAGGATTGCCTAAACAATGTAGAAATCAAAGAAGAAAAACAAGATAAACAGCTTATTTTACATAATCAGAACTTCCAAGTAATATTTGATAAGATGAGGCATAATCTGAGAATCATTGGCCTGGAGGAAAACTCTGAACAGCAAACAAGGGGATTCAGGAGCCTTTTAAGTGATATCATAAGTGAGAACTTCCCTCATTTTGCTACTGATCCGGAATACCACATCCAAGATGCTTATAGAACACCAAATAGACCTAATCAGAGGAGAAACTTACCAAGACATATCTTTCACAAACTGAATAACAGAGAAATTAAAGAGAGTATTCTAAAAGCTGCTAGAGGAAAGCCCCAAATCACATTCAGAGGCAAACCTATTCGAATCACTATGGATTTTTTTAGAACAAACAATGAAAGCTAGAAGAGCTTGGAACAATATCTTTCAAGTGTTAAAAAATAACAACTTCCAACCAAAGATAATATATCCGGCAAAACTCAGCTTCAAATGTGAAGGGAAGATTAAATACTTTAATGATAAACTCATGCTTGCAAGATATGTGAACACTAATCCCACTCTACAGAGCATTCTCCAAGATATTCTCCATTTAGAAGATAATGCCATTGATATGATAAATCCTTAAACAAGGTTGAGTCAATAATCATACTATACAAAAACTGACTTTCAAGATGACTCAAAATTCTGTAATAGATACAAACTCTGTGAATCAGCCTCCTCTATCTATTCTATCCTTGAATGTGAATGGTCTCAATGCCCCAATTAAAAGACACAGACTGACCCACTGGATCAAAAAACAAAATCCAACTATATGTTGCCTGCAAGAGACACATTTGACACTCAAAAATGGACACAGGCTGAAAGTGAAAGGAATGCAAAATGTCTACCAGTCCTGTGGCCCAAAAAAAGCAAGCTGGTGTAGTGATTCTAATTTCTGACAAAATTATTTTCCAACTAAAACTAGTCAGAAAGGACAAAGAGGGACACTTTATCATACTAAAAGGGACAGTTCACCAAGAAAATATGACGATAATCAACATTTATGCCCCTAATTACAACCCCCCAAAATACATGGAAAATATACTTAAGGACATTAATCCCCTCATTGATTTCAATACAATAATCCTGGGGGACTTCAACACACCACTATCAACTCTAGACAGATCATCAAAACAAAAAATCAATAAAGATGTCTCCAATCTGAACTACTCTATTAATCAATCGGGTTTAACAGACATTTACAGAATATTCCATCCTAAGACAGCTGAATTTACCTTCTTCTCATCGGCCCATGGATCCTACTCTAAAATAGACCACATCCTAGTTCACCGGGATAATCTTAGCAAATATAAAAAAGTGGATATAATCCCATGTATTCCGTCAGATCATAATGCTATGATCTTAGCAATCAACAAGAGAAACAACAGAAACTATTCTAATACTTGGAAATTGAATAATTACCTCTTAAACGAAGGATGGGTAAAAGAGGAAATGAGAACAGAGACTAAGAAGTTTTTGGAATTGAACGAGAACAAGGAAACAACATACCAAAACCTCTGGGACAGTGTGAAGACTTTGTTTTTTTTTTTTTTTTTAATTATTATTATTTTTTGAACAACCTTACACGATTTTAACAAAATAATAT
>PVKS010011480.1:0-56571 GCA_004027875.1 Aplodontia rufa | reverse complement strand
AAAGGCCAAAGGAAGGGGGGGTGCCCCCTCCTTTTAAGAAGTCTCTGAGGTGATCCACAAGCTTCTGATTAAACCCGGTGACAAATTCTACGCTCATTCACCCATTCTTTCATAGTAATAAGATTTTTAACAGGTTACAGCGTTAATTTATTTATTGAGATGGGGTCTTGCTAAATTTCCCAGGCTTCTCTTGAACTTGTGGTCCTCCTGCCTCAGCCTCCCAAGTGGCTGGGAAGACTGATGGGTGTGCACCACCTCACCCATCTCAATGGTCACAGTATTGTTCACCGCTCAACTGAAGACTATGTTTCTCAGACTCCGTGCGGGTAGATATGGTCATGTGGTTACGTTCTGATCAATAGAATGTGAGTAGAAATGACATTTATATCTTCCATTTGTGACCTTAAAGGGAAGAAGTCTGATCTTTCTTTCCCCTACCTCGAGGTTGGGACGTGGGTGTGATGGTAGAGGCTGGAGCAACCATCTTATGTGGTGAGGCAAAGGTCTTTAATTGAGAATAGAAGAGCATCAAGATATAAGGGCCATATGATTGACACTTAGTGTTTATTACATGAGAAAAAATATGTTTCCATTAATTATGCCACTACTGCTGGGGGTCTACTATTTTGGGGTCTTTTAGTAGCCAAATCAAAATCCTACCTTACACACAACTCTTGAGTCTGTTCTTAGCACGAGAAGGCATCACCTTCCCACGGGGGCCTGGGAAGGTGCTGCTTGTACCCCGCCGATGGCGGGGGAATCACTGAGAAAGAGCTGTCACTGGAGCTCACCACCAGGCGCAGCCACGGAAGGGGGAACGGCAAGGGTCACGGCGTCTGCTCCCGGGCCTGGCCCTGTGCTGGCCGTCCCTTCTCCTGTCCTGGTGGGAGCTGCACAGCCAGCCTGGGGCAGGTATTGAAGCCCCCGGTTCAGAAGCGTCACAGGCTCCTAGGAGCAGAACTGGTTCTGACAGGGGTCTGCCCGGGCTCCGTCTCCTACACCAGGTGGTCTCCCGGTGGCTCTCTGGACCAGCAGCACCCGCAAGGGGACTTGTTAGAGAAGAGGTTTCTCCAGAGATCCAGGCTGGGGCCTCCAGGGATCCGAGCCAGGCCCCACAGCACAGTGCCCAGTGCCCCCAGCCCTCAGCTGGGTGGCCGGCAGGGTCTCCTCAGGGCTGCTGGCTGAGACCCCCGTTCTCCCTAAAGGGCAGGCGGAGCAGGCAGCCCCCACGTGTTCCTGGGTGGGAGGGAGGAGGCTCACACAGGCTCCTCTGTCCCCGCAGCTCCCACCATTCCCCGGGTTCCCAGGGCACTATCCTCCAAAGCCAGGTGGATTTGGGGTGGACGGGGAGTTCGGCCATTTCTGGTTCTTCCCCTGGGTAGGAAGTGGTGATAAAGGTGGGGACCATGCTGTCACCCTGAATCTCCCTCAAGCGCTATTCCATGTCGTCCTCACAGCCCTGTGAGGGAGGCACCGTTATCCTCACGTGACAGCTACAGAGACAGAGGCGCAGAGAGGTTAAGCAACTTACCTTGCACCACACAGCTAATGGGTGGTGAAGCTGAGCATGAACACAGACAAGGTGGCTTCAGCATCCCTGCCCTTAGCTGCTGAGTCACTGAAGTAGCAGTAAAGACGTGTGCGCGCGTGCATGTGCGTGTGTGTGTGTGAGCGCACGCGAGAGTGTGCGTGTGTTACTGGGGATTGAACATAGGGGCACTTTTCCACATGCCCAGCCCTATTTATTTATTTACAGACAGGGTCTCTCTAAGTTGCAGAGGCTGGTTTGAACTTGCTGTCCTCCTGCCTCAGCCTCCTGAGCTGCTGCGCCACTGCGCCGGGCTTAGTAGTAATTTTCATATTGCAGGCACCGTGTGCTCTATATTTAAACACCTGGATGTTCTCACCCACGTGATGAGTCAGGCATTTCCAGTAGGCCCTTGGCAGCGGTGGACGGGGCGTCCGTGGCTCAGGTTGCTTGAGTGACTGTGTGTGTGTGCACGCGTCTCCCCTGAAGGGGAAGTCGAGGCCGGAGGCCGCTGCTCTCCTAGGAGCATCAAGTTCCAGAATGAACTCCACACCACACTTGCTGCAGGGGAGAGGAATAAAGCCCCCCTGTTACCAGTCAGCCCACCAACAGGCTCTGCGCAGCCTCCCCGGGAGGCCTTCCTGGATGGGTCCCTCCTCCCTCTGGGTGGGACTCAGCACTTGGGGACTCCAGACCACGTCCCTGCTCCCTCCGGGTCCCTCTGCATCGGCAGACTCCAGGGTTATCCGACCCCAGGGATGGAACTTGCCTGCTTTTCAGAGCTAGGGCTGGATCCGGGCCCTCATGCATTGAGCTACATCCCCAGCCCTTTGATAGAGCTCCTATCTTTTTCTCCTCACCCTGGTTCGATTCTTCCCTTCTCGTTCCTTCCTCTCCTTTTTCCTTCCCCCTTTTCTCTCTGCCTTCCCGGTCCTTTCCTTCACTTCCCTCCTCTTCTTTTCCCTTCCTCCTGTCCTTTGGCATTCCTTCAACCCCTTCTCATTCCTGCGTCTGTACCTCAGCTCTGGCCTATCCCCCTTTCTCTTCACCTGCCAATCAGGGACCAGCTCAGATCCTCACACCTTGAGCCAGCCTTTCCTGATGCTGTCAGGCTGACTGTGTTGCCTCCTCTTCTGACTGCCCACCACTTGGCATTGGGTCAGCCCTATCAACTGCAGCATTTGATTCACTTGAGACTTATGTGGCATTCGTGTAACCCTTGTGTACCCAACATGTGCAAGACTCGCTTCTTCCTTTGCTTGGAAGACTCTTATTCATCCTCCGGAGCTCGTCTGCACATTACCTCCGCATGCCTTTGCCCTTCCACAGCTGGGCAGGTGTCCCCTCTGCTCTCCTGCAGTTAGCACATGTGCAGCAGCCCTCTCTGCATTCACCGCTCTCGCATGTTCTGCAGATTTCTAAGCCACGAGTGCTGAGAGTTGGCAGCTCTCTACTCCAGCGAGCAGCCTTCAGGTAACGAGAAAAGGGACCGGGGATTGTATGCCCAGCTTCCTTGCCCTTCAGAGGGGACGGCTCAGAGGCATGTTCTATCTACAGAGACTCTCAGACTGGCACAGAGGTGCACACCTGTAATCCCAGAGACTGTGAGGCTGAGGCAGGAGGATTGCAAGTTTGAGGCCAGCCTCAACAACTTAGACCCTGTCTCAAAATAAAAGAATAATAAATGGGCTGGGGATGTGGCACAGTGGTTAAGCGCTGGTACCAAGGTACAAAAAACAAACAAACAACCCCCACTCCAAATGCCCAACAAAACAAGCTTGAGGCCAGCCTCAGGAACTTAAAATAAAAAAGTCTGGGGATTTAGCTCAGTGATAAAGTGCCCCCGGTTCAATACCAATATCAAAAAGAAAAACAAAGGCAGAAATTCCAAACAAACCACAGACTGTCATCAGAGGCCTGGTGGGACTCCGCCCAGCTGCCAGGAGGTCACCTGCTCACTTCTCGGTGTGCGGTGTGCGTCGCTATCCTTTTCTTCCCTGACTTTGCTTCTGTGCTTCTGCAGTTAATTCCCAACTAAGTTGGTTGCAGCCAATTCCTGTTCCGGGCTCTGCTTTTGGGGAATGCAAAAGAGAAGACCAGACATTCAGCAGTCGCTCGGTGCCAGCCAGCTCAGCTCCCGGCTCCCCGTGACTCCTCGCCTCCGCCCCGCTGCCTTTCGAACCAGGCAGGCGCTACCAGCATTTCCGTCATGCAGGGGGGAGGTTGAGGCTGGGGAGGTCATGCAGGGTGGACGGCTGTTTCCTGGCACGAAGGGAGGTCTTTGGACACGGCACTTTCACAGGACAGTTCCAAGGAGAGGGGGACCAGTTGGTCATCCCTGGAGAAGTGACGGCCAAGACGCAGAAGTGAGGGACAAAGCTGGGATTGAGCCCAGGTGGCCCGTGGCGGGGACCTTGCTCTGGACACCAGCACTCCATGTCCTGCCTGCTCCCTGCGAGGCGGCAGGGGTCGTGGTTTTGTTCTGGGCCTTTGCATGTTGTGGTGGAGCTAGATGTCGGAAATCGTGAGCGGGACAATGGGGAAGACGTCCCCCCGCGTGCAGGAGTGCCCTGCCTGAGCCCCAGAACTGGCTGCTGGGAGCCCTGTCTTGGGTTCAGGTCTGCACCCCTGGCTTCTCTGAAGCGTGGGAACTTGGTGTTTAGAGGCGTCTTTCTGCCGGTCTTCCTGCTGCTGTCCCCAGGCAGGCAAGAGTGATGGCACCTGCCTGGCACCGTGAGCCTCTGTCCTCAGCTGAGCTGACGAACTGGGCGCTGGGACCCGTCAGGTCCTTGGCACTAAGGGGAGCGGAACCAGGCAGCTCGGGGGGGGGGTGCAGCACCCACTCACGAGCCACAGTGGAATCCTTGCCAGGGCTGAAGGGGCCAAGGGAAGTGCACTTGCCAGCACCCACACAAACCGCCATCCTGGGAAAGGGGCCACCTGGACAGACAGTGCTGGGAACACAGCCACTGCCCAAACCGGAGCCTGTAGGAAGAGCATGATAAAGGCCGTAGTCTCCTTAGCCTCGGGGTAACCGCTCCAGGACCCCCAGTGAGCGCCTGATACCACACCAGCACTGAGCCCTGTAAGGAAGCACTGTGATCCTGCGACAGCCAATCTGATACCTGAGGTAGCTGCTAAGTGACTAACGGGAGGGTAGCATATACACTGTGGATACACTACACAAAGGGATGATTCACGCCCCAGGCCAGTCAGAGAGGGTGTTGCAGGATTTCATCACGATACCTGGAATGGCACGCAGTTTAAAAGTTATTATTTCTGGGGGATGGAGGGGTGGCTCAGTGGTACAGTGCTTGCCTGGCATGCACAAGGACCTGGGTTCGAACCCCAGCACCAAATACACAATTAAGTGTTGGAAAAACTAAAACCAGATGAAAAATAAATAAAATCAATTCTAAAAAAAACAAAATAAGTATTATTTCTGGAATGTTCTGTTCAATATTTTAGGACCATGGTTGAGCTCAGATAACTCCAACCACAGAAAGGGGGACCACAGATAAAGGGGGACAATATAACCTAACTTCTTTCTCCTCTTGCTTTCCTGCCACCGTCCCTCAAATCACACCGGAAGCCAAAGACCAGAGAAGCCTGGGGGACAGTCTGTGGGTCAGCTCTGTCTCTCCCCAGCCCCACCTGGTGGACTCGGTTCCAAGAGGGTCAGAGAGTGGAGAGAGGGAGCCACAGAGAACACCCCAGAGAGTGGAGCTGACCCTCTCACACCCCCCTATCTGCACCAAACCCCAATAATCTGACACTTAGGGCCTTGGCTGTGGGCTCATTGGAGCTGCCTCCTCCAAGACACACACTGACCCTCCCTCTCCTTTTACAGTCTGTCTCCTTGCCTCCCTGAGCTTCGAAACATATATTCCCTCCATCCCGCCTCACTTCCTGTCTCTTCCAAGTCCACTGGAGGCCAAAGGGCAGCAGTTCCAGGAGAGCTTCTCGGAGGAAGGGGTGCAGAGGGGCTCCACATAAGGAAAGAGGTGGTGCTGGACACCGTGGCACACACCTATAATCCCAGCAACTCAGCTGGGGCAGTGGGACTGGAAGTTTGAGGCCAGCCTCAGCAAGACCCTGTCTCAAAATAAAAAATAGAAAGGACTGGGGTTTGTGGCTCAGTGGTAGAACTCCCTGGGTTCAATCCCAGTAGAAAGAAGGAAAGAAAGGAAAGAAGGAAGGAGAAAGGAAGGAGGGAGGGAGGGAGGGAGAAAGAAGGTGGGGAGGGAAGAGAAGTTCGAGTTCAAGAAGAGAAAGGGGGACAGATATTGGCAATCTTTATTATATAGCAGATACAATGTGACTGCTTTCTCATCTGTTACCCACTCCCTCCATGTATCAAAATAATCCTAGGTTGGTATCAGGATTTTCATTTTTCAGATGGGCACAGAGAAGGCACAGAGAAGTTGTGGCACTTCTGAAATGTTGCACAGCAAGCCAGTAATAACAGTCAGCATATAGACTCATATCTGCCTGAATTCAGGGAAGAATAAATGAAGTAAAATTTGGTGTGCAAAGATGTAGGGGGTGGGGAGAAAGTTCTGAGAGGTTTGAGTGTGGGCCAGCAGGGGCAGGGGCCTGTTTGGTGGCTGTGGGGAGGGAGCTGGCATGGCTTTGTTGTAACACTTCTGGACACTGTGGAGGTGTCCGGCTCTGGTTAGGTACTTGCCACCTGGTCCTGGGATGCTACGGGTCCTTCCCAGGCTGCAAGGGAAGTGCTGAGCTCCTGGGCAGAGATGGAGGGACGGGCTGAAAGGCTGTGGAGGCTGTCTCCTCAGCCCCAAGGCACGATGTTCACTGGAGGAGAGTTTTGGCCAGCGCAGGGCTCAGTGGGCAGGAGGCAGAGGATCCAGTCCTGTTTGGGGAGAGAGGAGGGAGGTGTGTGGGCCAGAGGCCTGGGTGGACTGCACCGGGGGAGGCTCGGGGACAGCGAGGTCAGGGGCCCTGGTGCAGGGATTGTGGGCCGGGAGCCCAGGACGGCCTGGGGAGGGAAGAGCCCAGGGGAGCTGGGGACGATGCAGTCTGAGTCTGAGCTCAGCGTGTCTGATAGAGGAGTCCTCTGGCTTCTGAGAGCCAAGTCCTTGTCTGGTCCAGCCCCTGACGGGAACAGAGACCCTTCTCCTGGCCAGGCATTTGGCACAGACCACGAGGGAGAGGCCAGGGGCCTGGACAACTGTTGTCCCTAGATCCTGGTGTGAGAGAGGGCAAGAAGAGTTGAGGATGAGTGACCTCCTTGGATGCAAACACTTCAGATAGCCCCCTGGGGACAGAGATGGTGGGTGGGGACCTTGCACCCTGGAGTCTGGAGCAGGAGCAGAAGTCTCAGATTCAGACTCCAAAGCCACCTCGCCTGTCACAGGTGAGCGAGCAGGCTATGATGGGGGAGTGGCTGGTCAAGACCTCGCAGGGTGTACCCCAGAGGAGCCCATGGGCACCCTCAGGACCTCCCACAAGGACAGGGTGGTCAGCCACCTTTGGTACTAACCTCCATCGAAGATCTCCTTTTCCCCCTTTGAAAATAGCATTCTTTTCTCAGCGTTGATGGGGAAAGTAAAAAAGGGGTCAGAACAGTACCAAGACACGAATAAGCACCCCAAAAATGTTAGGAAGTAGTCACAGGCTGGGGTGCAGCTCGGAAGCACAGCTTGCCTGGGTGCACAGGCCCTGGGCTCCTCCCGGGCTGGGGGGAATAAGATTCCCTCGGGGGCAGCAGGGTGGCTCCCGGCCCTGAGTTTGCGCACTCGGCACGCAGTTCCTGGTCTCTGCCACGAGACTCCCCTGCCAGTGAGTCATGCGTGTCCAGACCCCTGATGCTGGCCAGCAGCGTGATGCTATCAGCCTGGGAGCCCCTCGAGGGCAGGGCCCGGGGATGAGCACATCAGCCCTTGCTGGGCGGCCGCGGGCCAGCCCCGGGAGGGGTCAGCAGAGGCGCCACGCAAGCAGCCTGAGCGCACCGGCCCCGGCTGCGCGCTGAGAGCGCAGGAACGCGGCGCTTCCCGGGCTGACGCACGCCTCAGTTCCTACTCACGCTGCTCCATCCAGGCTGGGGAGATCTTATCTGCACTCTGCAGAGGAGCAAGCTGGTGGGAGAGATGCTTGGCCATTCGGACTAGGGCGCAGGTCAGCAGCGTGGTGGAAGCAGGATCTCCACCTGGACAGCCTGGCCCTTCACCCAGACTCCACAGGGGCCAGGATCCCGAGACAGCCCTGGCCCAGGGCACGGAGGACTGAACCGGGTCCCTGGAACCCGTTCCCACCCTTCCGCCCACCCCGCCCACTGTGCAGGGGCCTCGCTGTCCGCTGGGCCCCCAGTTCCATACTCTCTCTGTTATTGTGTCCTTTCCAGACCCAGGCCTCCCCATCCCCACCCTCTTCTAAATGCCCCCAGGGTGATGCCGTGGTCCCAGCTCTATCCCCACAGTCCCCAGAACTTCGGGATTCCTCATTGACTGCGGGACAAACTCCTGCAAGGAACTGGCCAATAAGTGGCCTTCCCTGTTACACCTCCCAGCACCCTCTGGGGCAAGTCACCCTCCACCCTTTTTGTGGTGTCAGGATTGAACCCAGGGTGGTCTACCATGGAGTTATGTCCCCAGCTCTTTTTATTTTTATTATTATTTTTTAGTTTGAGACCAGGTCTCACTAAGTTGCTAAGACAGGTCTCAAACTTGAGATCCTCCTGCCTCAGCCTCCCTAAAAGCTGGGGGCACAGGCATGTACCACTGTACCCAACTGGGGCAAACCCTTCTGAGCATGAGGGTGGGGTGGGCATGGGGGCAAAGGGCTTGATGGGGGAGAGAGAGACATTATTCTAGGGGGGCCTGGCCCGAAGGGGAAAGGGGTTCTGGGAGAGGCAGAGGTTACCAGAGCATCAACCCAGCAACCTGGCCTGTCCCTCTCCCCAAGTGCAGATCCTGTTTGTGGTTAAATACAAAGACTTCTAGCAATCTCTTGCTCACCTCTGCTTACCTCTGCCATCCTGCTGGCCTCAGGAAGTGCACCTGGCCCTGGTGCTAACTTTCTGGCGTCGTCCCTGAGCCTGGTCTTGGCCCAGTTAGGGGCAGATGGGATGGGGCGAGCTGATGCCATGAAAGCCCTTGTTGCTTTCTGGCCAAGAGGCCGCACCTGACCCAGATCCAGGGGGGTCATGAGGCTGAGCGATTAGTGCACAGAGGGGCCCTGGAGGAGCCCTGTAGGAGGGGTGGAGGGAGCAGAGTCATAGGTGCCCATGAGGCCAGGTGACCCTTGGGTGCTGGCTGGTGCTGCAGGGCTCCTGGCTGAGTTTGGGGGCCTGGGTGGTGGGGATTGCTGTGCTGTGTGGCCGAGACAGAAATGCCCAGGGTGAGAAACCTGTGCAGGAGGCTTCTGCCAACCTACTGGGCTCTGCCAGCTGCAGCTGTAGCCTTCTAGTGGTGGGGCAGTGGGGCAGGAGGGGCTCACTGGCTGCCCCCTGGCTTCTCTGCAGTGTGTGTAAGCCATAGAGCAAGGACCCAGCCTGAATCAGCTGGAGGAGTTATGAACAATTAGTGAATGTAGGGGGTATCTTCTCTCCATGTTGACTCTAGTCTCAGACACTGTCATTCAGTGCGGGTGTCCATTAGAATTAGTTTGTGAGTGACAAAAACCCCCAAATAACTGTTTGGAATAAGACATTTATTTGTCTTTCACATAAATGAAGTCAAGTTGTATTCAGCCCAGGCTTGTTATGATGGCTGTGTGATCCATCAGGGATCCAGGCTCTTCCTGTTTCTGTGCCACCAATCTTAAACACGGCCTCTGCCTCATGATACAATATGGCTGCCAGAGCACCAGTCACAGTATGAGCATTACAGTTAGCAAGAGGAAGGAAGTGGGGGAAGAGGGACATGAGGCTCCATCTCAAAAGCCACACTGGATGCTTCTCTGTTTATCCTATTGGATGGAATTTAATCTTAAAACTTGCATCTAGCCTCAAGGAAAGACTGAAAATATAGTCATTAGTCTGGATTGTCCTGTGTCATGCTGAAAATCAGAGATCTTGTCACTGAGGGGGAAGGTCCAACCAACACTGGAGTGTAACTAACTGTCCTTGACACAGCGCACAACCTGAGGGGAGGGCTGCAGATGCTGAATGAATCCCACAGGCCCCTCTACATAGCAGCCTGGCTGAGGGACATGGGCAGGGGGCTCCCCACCTGGGCTCTGCCTCCAGCTTCTGGGTTTGAAGTTCCCCTTGGAGCTGTGGTGGTGGCAGGAGCACCTGCCCCCTGGGGTCTCCAGCAGGGAGAGGACCAGTTTGATGATCAAGGCCAGCCACGCCATCCCAAAGAGGATCCACACGGACACTATGTTCTTGTACCACAGCGGGTATCTCCGGGAGGGGTCCATCCCTGGGGAAAAGGCAAGGTCAGGGGAGGGGGCCCTGGGGAAGTCAGGACCACGTACCCAAACAGAAACCGGGGGCAGAGGGGAGGCATCAACGCGACAGCACATGGGCGTGCAGGCTGAGGGGAGATGCCAGGCCTCAGGGTGACCACCCTCGGATATGGGAAGCCTTCCGGGGTTGGCAACTTGGGGGTCTTTCTGAGGGACTCAGTCTAAATTCTATCTGATGCTTCTTAAAGTGTGTTCCCCAGACAGGCAGCTCAGCACCACCTGGGAGCTGGATGGAAACTTAACTGATGGCTACTGCTGACTCCGATCAGTCACTCTGGGCTGGGCCCAGCAACCTGTATTTCAACAATAACCCCCAGGGGATTCCCATGGCCGATCTATTGTTTGCATATCTCTGTGTTTGGTTTTCCCACTTCTGAAAGGAAGCAGCTTGCTGGAGCCAGGGGAGCCCCCTAGTAAGTATGAGTATGTATCCGCCTTGGTTCTGCTCTGTGTGAACGTCCTTCACCCTGAAACCAGACTATCATCTCTCCCTCCTGGCCCTTAGGATGGAGTCCCCGATCCTTACTCCGGCCCCTTGCCCTTCCTCCTGCACCCCGATCCTTACCTCAGGTCTTTGGCCCTTCATCCTGTACCCCGATCCTTATCCCAGGCCCCCAGCCCCTTCTGCACCCTGATCCTTACTCAAACTTCTGGCACCTTCTCCTACACCCCAATCCTTACTCAGGCCCTCTGTCCTCTTCTCCTGAACCCTAATCCTTACCCCAGCTCCTGGCCCTTTCTCCTACATCTCAATCCTTACCCTGGCACCTTCTCCCACACCCTGATCTTTACCCCATCTCCTGGCCCCTTCTGCACCCTGATCCTTACTCTGGCCCCTTCTGCACCCTGATCCTTACCCAAACTTCTGGCCCCTTCTCCTGCACCCCAATCCTTACCTCAGGCCCTCTGTCCCTTTCTCCTGCACCCCAATCCTTAATCCTTACCCTGGCCCCTGGCCCCTTTCTGGACCCCCTGCTCCATCCCTCTGGTCTCCCCCACCTCTCCAGCTGTCACTCCTCACGCTTTTGTACTTTCTGTCCCCTGAGCGCTGTGCTCTTCCTAGACCCTGTGACTTCCCCTCCTTCTTGGGTCTCAGTGCGGACACCAGCTAGACAGCCTTATTGCTCTCACAGCAACTGGGCAAGTAGTTTCCTGTCTGTGGTGGGGACCAGGAGCCCCTCCAACAACCGTATGAGGACCACAGGGGCTAACGTGGTCACGGTGCTCAGGATGGCGCAAGTGCAGAATGGGCCCAGCCCCGTCACTGGGGCTCCCAGGATGCCCCCTACACTCTTGGCACTGGGTGAACGATGGCTGAGGGAAGGGACAGCCGGAGCTCACTGTGCGACTGGGATAACTCCTGCCAAGGGCCTATAACTGGGTCCCGCCCGTCTTCTACTCCCTGGGCATCTGTCCTGACTCCCTCACCAGACTGGCATCCCTCAAAGGTGGGGATCTGCCCCCCAGTCTCCCCCGCAGCCCCTTCTGTCCACTCCCCATCCCATCCTGCTGGCCCTGAGACAGGCTGGGTCTGGTTTCCCGAGGCCAAGGCCTGGACCCCTGTTTGGGGCTGCGGCTGCGGCCACAGAGCTGGCCTGGCTGCCTGGCAGGAGCGGGGATTGGATTAGACTGATTGGGTTATGAGGCCAGATTCCGCTGGCGGTCCCAAATGAGATCAGCCCTGAGCCCGCTCTCACCAGCTCCCACTCCTGGCAAAAGAGGGGAGGAGGCATTTCCCTCCCTTTTCATTTCATTTTTTTTTTTTAAGATGAAATAGTAAATGGCAGGAGACCTGGCAGCTGGTGAGGCGTTCAACCAAGCAGCAAATGCAATTGAGGAAGGTGAGGGCCAAGGCCAAGGAGGAGCAGGGCAGGTGCAGCAGGTGGGAGACCTGGCGCTGGCACTGCGCAGACGAGGCTCCCAGTGGCTGCTGACACAAGGACGTTGACACCCAGTGGCCAAAAGGTGGACCTTGGCTTTCCCAATCCAAGAAAGGGGATGGCCCTGCCCCTGGAGGACCAGGAGAGCTGAGACTTGGGAAGTAAGGAAGATTCTGGAACACATGCGGTGTGGGGGGCCCTGGTGTGGGAGTCTAACCTCCCAGCTCTAAGGCCTTCACCAGCTCCCTCCCTTCTCGGGGACTCAGTTTCCCCTCTGTATAAGGAAGATCTGCAGAGGAAGCAGTGGAGGGCTCCCACTGTAGCCGATTGTCCCAAGGCACTGAGGAGCTGCAGAGGGAGTCAAGGAAGAAAAAGGCACCCACATAGAGGGCCCTCGCCCGCTTAGTTGTGGATTTGGGGACTTTATCCTAAGACTGTGAGAAAACACTGAAGATTTTCAGCAGGATCGGGCAGGTGACATGATGTTGTAAGAGCCAAGCAGGGGACAAGGATGGAGGCTGCACAGCTTCCTGGGTGCCCTTCTTAGTAAGCTCTCTGTGATTGGCAACTCTTTCTGCTTGTATAGTGCCCAACCTGTGCAGTTGTACCCAACAGTCCTGCTTGGGCTAGGGGAATGGCAGCGGAAATAGATTAAAGAATCTGCAAGGAGGGGCTGGAGCGGTGGCTCTGCGGTTACGGTGCTTGTCCAGCATGTGCGAGTACGCGAGTTCAAACCCCAGCACCATGCACGCAACGCAGTCTTGGAGCAATGAAAGCTGCATGAACACTAAATTAAAAAAATTGTTTCTCTCTTTTCTCTCTCACTGCCCCTCAAAAAAAAAAAAAAAAAAGAATCCGCAACAGGTGTGGCCTTTGGTGCTGCTGGGCTCAGTTTTTGTCACATGCCTCTTTCCACCCTGGGAACATGACCCCGCTGGAAGAAGCCTTCCCAAAGATTTCCTTCCAGAGTCAGAGCCCTGCTGCCAGGATGGGGAAGACCACGCATGGGTATTATGAGGCCCCAACAACAGAGCGCTTTCTGGGGAAGGAAAAGATTAGGGAAGAGGATCCTTCACCCAGAGGCCACAAGGTACTGAGGGGGTCTAGCCCAGCCACTCACTTTATAGACGGGGAGGCTCAAGCCCTGAGAGGAGCGTGTGAGGCCATCTGGAAAAAGCACAAGTTTTGGAATCAGGTAAGAATTCTTGTCTCCCTGCAGTCTCAGGCCCGTGGTTTAGCCACCGAGCTTCAGCTTCTCTGCAAATCGGGGTTGACAACCGTCACTAGGTCACCTGGCAAAACCTCTTTCATTATTCCAGCTGGGGGCCTAGGGATGTGGTTCAGCGTAGCTGCACCTGCCTAGCATGCACAAGGTCCTGTGTTCAACCCCCGGGGCCACCAAAGTCAAAAAGCACACAACAACAAACAAAATAAAAACCCCGAAACACCAACTATTCCAGCCTGGACTCCGTCCCTGAGGAGCCAAGGGGCCTCCTCCGCACTCCAGGGCCATGGATCTGAGCGGGCACAGAGGCCCTCCCAGGCCAGCGGCGTTGGTGGCCTCTGCTCAGTGGTGAAGCTTCAGGGAGCAGCTCTCCTCCCAGTGGAGGCTGGAGCTACCTGGAGAGCAGGGCAGCAGAGGCTGCGCTCTCCGCCACGATGTCCCTCCACTGCCACCTGCTGGGCACCTGCCTCTGCTTTATATGTAAGGCCAAGGGCACCGATTGGACCCCACCCGGGCCCTGTGGCCCATTGGGCCCCTCTGCTGGTTCTTATGGCTGCTGATGATTTTCGGGAGGCTGGGGTTTCAGGAGCTTCCCGACTCCCCTGCTTGATTCTCAGGGGAACAGAACAGTCCACTGGGCACTGGGGTGGGTGAGGTGGGCTGCGGGGAGGGGGTCGGGCTGCACTTCCTGGAGGGTCCCCAGGTCAGCAGAGGCCTGTGAACTTGGAGGACTGCTCCGTGCTGGGCAAGATGGGCAGGAGGCATCTTAGCCCTGTGCACCGCAGGGGCTTGTCCACGACCAGGTCCTCTGGACTTTGGGCCTCCAAGCCACTCCCTTACCCTGCTCCATGGCCAGACACCAGCTACAGGGCTGGGAGTGTCACATGGGGGCAGCCCAGGGGCCCGCCCGCTTGGGGGTCTCACCGATCACGTAGTCGCCGAAGCCCACGGTGCTGAGGGTGATGAAGGCAAAGTAGAAGCCCTCCAGGTAGCTCCAGCCCTCCATGTGGGAGAAGAGCAGCGGCGGCAGCAGCAGGAAAAGCAGGAGGCCCGAGAGGAGGGCGCCCGAGCCTGCCAGCCACCGAGCCTGGGCCGGGTCCTGGGGATGCACACAGCACCGCCTCTGTGGCTTCTGCCCAGGGCTTGGGAGCCACACTCGGGCAGATGCCAGGGGCGCTGAGCCAGGAGTGGGGCTAGGGCCCTCCATCCTGGGCTGTGTCCTCCCGGGTTTCCAGCCAGGAGCCTGCCCCTGCTTTGCACTGAGTCCTTCCCATCTGCTAGGTCCTGCCCCATCCCTGCCACACTGCTACCAAAGCCCCAGTTCTGGCCAGTGATTCCCAATCCTACCACCCCCTGCCCCTGTCACCTCTGCTCCCACCTCTCTCCACCAGGCACCCTGATTCCCACTACAGCTCCTCACTCTAGGTGATCCATCCCCCCACAGTCCGGCAGCCCCCTCACCTGCCAGGTGCCCCCCAGCCTATGGGAGCAGCGGTGCACTCCCTGCTGCATGAGGTGGCCCAGTCGATTGAGCACCACAAGGTTGAGCGGGATCCCCACGAGAGCAAAGAAGATGCAGAAGAGGCGGGCAGCCATGGTCTGGGGACTCAGGTTGCCGTAGCCTGGGACGACAGGGGTGCTTCAGGAGGCTCCTCCAGACCAACCCTGCCCTGTCGCCACCAGAGCCCCCGGGGCCCTCATTCCATGCCCACTGCAGATGTGGGCAGCTGGAACTTATCAAGGGCACTGTAGACATTCATCCCCACAAACACCCTTCCAAGTGGAAATCGGGTCCCACACTAGACAGAAGGGAAGAGGAAACTGCAGGAACCTAAGCAGCCCGCAGAGGTCCACACCCACCTAGCGTGGCTATCTCCTCTTTCCTTTCTTCCTTTCCTCTCTCTTGGGTGGGCAGGGACAAAAGAGAGGGGCAGGGAGAAGGGCCAGCCTCCAGCTGCTGAGCCTGTGGGATCCTCTGCACCACTCAAGCTGAGGCTGCACAGTTGTGGCCAGGTATGCTGGGGACTCCTCCAGCAGGCCACCCATGCTCTGTCACCTGGCTGAGATTTTCTCAGAGCTGCACCACCGCAGTGCAATGCTGACCACTTGAGCATTTTCCTGTCCCTGTCTCTTTCAGAGGTGTCAGACCTGCAGGCTGAGGCTTTCTGCTGTTCCCCCTCCCCCCCCAGAGTGCCCCCACATCTGCGGCATACCTAATTCCAGCTCGATATCTGACTCCCGGACCTATGCTAACGCACCTGGGCTCCCTCCAAACCGGTGGCACTGAGCAGCAGACGGTGGCCCATGAGCTGACCTGGGGAGGGGTAGAAGTTGGGACCTCTGGAAGGGGGAGGCCAGGGAGGGTGGGCTGTTCTCTCTTCTCCTCCTCTGCCTCCACCCTTCTTTGTAATTTTAATTTAAAATAATTTTTAAGATACAGATATAGACTTTTTTTTTTGTACCAGGGATTAAACTCGGTGGCTCTTAACCGCTTAGCCACATTTCCAATCCTTTTATTTTAAGATGGTGTCCACCAAGTTGCTTAGGGCCTTGCTAAGTTGTTGAGGCTGGCCTCAGACTTGGGCTTCTTCTTCCTCAACCCCCCCGAGCCACTAGGATTACAGGGATGTGCCACTCCACCCAGCATAAGAGACAGACTCTTGTTATGTTGCCCAGGCTGACACTGAACTCCTAGGCTCCAGCAATTCTCCTGCCTCAGCCTCCCAAATAGCTGGACCTACTGTTGTGCACCTCTGCGCCCAGCTGTCTCCACTCTTCTTCATCACCAGCAAGACTTGTGTTTCTAAAGTGCAAACCTGACTTTGTCCTCACCCAGGTGACAATCACCGTCAGTCCTCACATCTGCTGGGGCATGTGCAAACTCACCTAGCCTGTTTCTGAGCCTCATCTGGGGGCCAATCCCACCCCCAGCTCTGGTCATGCTTCTGCCCTGTGGGTCTACAGACCCTTTTGTGCCTCTGTGCCCTTGAACATGACACTCCTTCTACCAAGGGTGCACCTCCCTCTTTGCCCACCTGTAGGTGACCCCTTCTGGTCCTGAGTCTCCAGTAGAGGCTCCTTGGCCAGGGCTCCTGAGCACTCTGCCTACGCTTTGAGGAAGATGGGGTTTGAGCATGATTTTCTTCCTCATCTGCCTCCCCCAGGTACCACGAGCCCCGCAAAAGCACAGAGGGGGTTAGAATTACCTTTCTATGATTAGCAACTGAAACAGACCTAATGCTTAACAGGTGCTCCCCATGGTAAATGGTGAATGAATATAAGCATGCACGTGGAATGAATGAATGAATGCATGAATGAATGAAGGTATGCACCCATGACCAAGCAGAGAAATAAACGAATGGATGCCCCCTTCTGCCATATATCCTTGCCTAACATTCCTGCTTTGCCAGATGGGACCAGCGCATCCTCACACCGCACACTCACCTGCCCTATGTGATTATTTTTTCCAGTGCTGGGCCTTGAACCCAGGGGTGCTCTACCACTGACCTATATCTCCAGCCTTTTTTATTACAATTTTTTAAAACAATTCGAGACAAAGTCTGGCCAAGTTGCCCAAGCTATCCTTGAACTTGCAATCCTGTCTCAGCCTCCTGAGTAGCTGGATTACAGACGTGTGCCACCGCGCCCGGCCCTGTACTGTTTTGATGTTGCTGATTCACATCACCCCTTCGCTGAGAGGCACCGGGAGAGGCCAAAGCACACGCTAGCCCAGAGCACGGGCTACGGAGCCCACACACCTCCCAGCTTTGAATCCCAGCTTTGCGCCTTGTGGGCTGTGGGATCTTGGGCAAGAGGCCTGAATCTGTGTCCTCATCTGTAACATGGGGACGTTGACATCTGTCTACCGTGGAAGGAATAGGGCCATAGTGACGTGCTGCGGATGGGAATGAGAGCCCTTAAGCATTTGGTGCACACGAGGTACTACGTAAGTAAGAGATCAGGGAGGGGATGGGGCGTGGATGATGGAACTGAGGTCTTCAGAGGCCACCTCTTCAACCCCCACCCCCATTGCCCTCCTGGCCTTTTAAGGGTTCCTCTCTTAAAAAGTGGACTTCTCCTTTTTCTCGGCATCCTGGGAGAGGTCAGCCTCTGGGTGTCCGTCCCCTGTGCTGCCTCCTCACTGACTCATCCTCCTCCAACCATGGGTCCCCACAGGTGCTATCTACTGGCCCTGGGGTTCTTTTCACTCAGTCCTCCGCAATGGCATGCTCACACTTGGATTCCAGCCCTTCGGAAACCCCATGGAGACCTGCAGCTTTCCGAGGCTGATGTTTAGTGGATCCCTCTCCTCCCCCTCAGTCTTGGGCATCGCTCAGGTCGGATAAATAAGTGGGTGTCAATGAAGCCCTGTCCAACCGCAGCCCCCAAAGAGCCACTTCTCACTTCAGCACACCTGCCTGTCACCTCTTTACCCTGCAAGGGCCCTGACTGGGCTCCTCCGCACTGCCTCGGAACTCAGCCTCGCTTCCAACCCTCTCCACCACCGGAACCTCCTCGCTGTTCCCTAGATTCCAGCCACACTCCTACCTCAGGGCCTTTGCTCGCTGACAGAGGCTCTGTCCCCAGACAACTGCCGAGCTTGCTTCCTTCGTTTGTTCACGTCTCTGTCAATGTCACTGGGTCATTGAGGTGAGTCCTTCAATGGCCAACAATGGCCCCCCGTCATTACAAACCCCCATAACCAGCTGTACTGTTCTCTAAGCACCCCCTGGTTATTGTCTATGCATCTGTTTGCTGATCATGAGTCCCCGCACACTGGAACGTCAGCTCTGTGGAGACAGGGACTTGCTGGTTTGGGTTACCATTGCAGCTGGCCCACACTGGGTGCTAGGCTTACTTGTCAGAGTGGGTGGACAAACGAGTGGGTGTAGTTGACAGATGCTGAGTGAGAAACTGGCCCAGCAGCGTTCATGTGCTGTAGCATCTTGGGGCTTGGAGAGCACAGGGCTTACAGGGTACTGGTCTCAGGGTAACAGTGTGGCCAGGGGCAGCCTCTGCCGTGCCTCCCAGATTCCTTTTTTCTCATGGAGCATCCCTCACCCCCCATCTCCGTGTGTGTACGAATGTTCAGAGCCATGGACCTGAGCTCCCCTGTTCACCCAGAGCAGCTCTCCTTCTTCAGAATGTCCCCCCACAGTGCACTCTGATGGTAAGAGTGGCACCCCCGTCCTGCTGTGGGCGTTCAAACTTCAGCTCTGCTGTTTACTAGCTATATGACTTGGGGAAGTTCCACAAATTCTCTGTGCCTCCGTTTCCTCATCTGTGAGATTACCTGAATCCTTGGAGGCTGCTCTACGGACAGAACAAGATTGCGAATGTCCAAGGGTTTGTCCCTTGCATAGGAGGACCTCAGGTGTGTATTGTGCTGTGTGTTAGGGGATGGTCCTCTCCTCCCTGCCCTCCTCACACTCAGAGCAGAACTGAGTGGAGAGGGTGGGCTGGGGACAGTCCAGGTTAGGAGTGGCAGAGCTGGGAAGACAGACTAGAACTCTGAACTTGGTAGGCCAAAGTCATGGGCCTAGGGCAGAGGGTGGGGTTCGCGGAGATTACGTCAAGGCCCCCTGCTGCTTCAGAACCCAGTGCACCCTGCTTGAGCGAATGTTTGCTGGAATTCCTCAACAGGGCAGCTTCTGGGGAGTGCCCACCATAGGCTGGGCCTTGAACTAGACCCTGGGCACGTCAAGATGAACAAGCACCATCCTGGCTGGTCCTTCAGGGGTCTGAGGTGACTCTCAAGCATGCTCATCTGGATTGCCCAAGTTCCCGTGTAGCCCTGACACCCACTTCCAAGAAGTACTGGCTGATTTAAAACTAGAGGGAGAGCCCAGTGGGTGCTCTTGCCTTGCCCACTCTAGGGAGGACAGACTGACTGGGATACTGGCCAACAGGAGCTGGAGGCGGGAGCCCGAGTTGCTGGTGGAGTCCGTCTGCCACCTGGTGGCAGGTCCATTATCATGCAGGGCCTGCGGCTTGCTTCTAGAGCAGAGGGCACCAGGCAGCTGGATTGAGTTATTTCCTGGGTTTCAGAGTTGTGAAGATCTAGGACTTTTTTTTTTCTCCACAGGGCAGCCCAAGGTGCCTTTGGGACAAGTTCCACCTCAGTGATTCTCCAGGCAGGGCTGTCCCAGGTGGAGGAAAGGGGCTGGGACAGATGGCGATGGGGATGGGCTGAGCTAGTGCCCTAAGGAGAGGCCCCTGGGAATGGAGCGCTCCTCTCTGGAGACAAGGGGATAGGTGGCCATGCCAGAGCTCAGAACAGGGGTCTCAGTTTCTTTCTTTGGACGTCTGCCCCATCTTTCTTCCTAACTTTCCTTCACTTCTCTCCACCTCCACCCCTGGGACGTGGTGTTGGGTAGGCTCAGCTGGGGAGACTAGGACACTTCTGGTTCCCAGAGGCATCTCTCCTGCATCAGCAGGAAAAGCTCTGATCCCTGAAGAGCTGCAAGGGGAAAGAGTCCCTAGGAAAGGCTTCTCACACTTGAACATTGCACATGATCCTCTGGGGACTGGATAAAATGCGGATATGGAGTCAGCTGGTCAAGGTGAGGCGCGAGGTACTCTTCTGCTTCCAGGCCTGAGAGCCGACTGCACTTGGAGTGAAGCACCAGGAAGCCCTTCCAGCAGGCAAGGCCCCACTGCCTGCAGGGAAAGGCTGCCCTCCCCAGCCCAGCCTCCCTGTCCCCATGCTGCCCTTACCGATGGTGGTGACGGTGGACACAGAAAAGAAGAAGGAGCCCACGAGCTCCCAGCGCCCCATGCTGGTGGTGTTGCTCAGGAGGTGGGCCCCGTCTTTGTACGCTCGGATGATGTCCTGAGAGAGAGGCTGCAATGACCAACAGGCTCTGTGGGGTGACTGGGCCCCTGCATCCCAACACATAGCTCATCTCCTTGAAGCATAGTTCTTAAAATCTCTCTTTAATCCCAGCCTGTCCAGGGCAAGGAGTCTCTATCCTTCCAATCCACCAGGGGCTCCCCAGAGGCAGGGTTCAGGGTGATGGCTCCTTTCCCCCTCTTTACCCCAAGGCCCAGGTCAGGGTGTGGTGTGGTTATCTCACTGGTTGGTGAACAACCATTCATCTGCTCCCTTGCTCACTCCCATTCCTGCAGGAAGCACTAGGCCAGGCAAAATACATGGTGCTTTTAGGAGACCAGAAGAGGAAAGAGACATGACCTTGGGTTTCAGTGGGACAGGGAGGTACTGAATTATCTCTGATGTGGTGTAATCAACAGCGGTTTGGCATTAAGGAAGCAGTAGAGATGCATGCTTCTGGGCAATGTACTGAACTTCTCTATACCTCAGTTTCCCAATTTGTGAAATGGAAACACTAATAGTATGTACTCCATAGAGTTGCTGTGAAGGTTAAATGAAGTCTCTTCTCTCTTTCTTTTTCTTTTTCTTTTTCTTTTGGTACTGGGGATTGAACCCAGGGGTGCTTTACCACTGTGCTACATCCTTGGCCCCTTTTTCTGGAGGCAGGATCTTGTTAAGTTGCCTAGGGCCTAAGTTGCCAGGACTGGCCTTGAACTTGCAATTCTCTTGCCTCAGCCTCCCAAGTAGCTGGGATTATAGGTACCACCTATATGCACACCACCTTGCTCTGCTTAAATGAGGTCTCATGTGTGAAGACAGGGTGTGGAAAATTTAATGATCACTATCAGCACACTATTAATATTTTGCTGTAGGAACAGAGAAGAAAGGTGTTTATTCTGGTGAAGGCAGGGATAGAAGGCTTCGAGGAGGAGCTGAACTGTCCTTGGGGTCAATGGGATTGCTCCTGGTGGAAGGATATTTAAGGAGATGGGACAGGAGGAGGAGAGGCTAGGAAGTGAGACTCTACCTGAGGTCCAGAATGGGGAATTAAGAGACCGTTGGGTGCCAGGTGTGACTGGCTCTGTCATGCCAGGGATGGAGCGGCAGGCCTCATCCACGGTCACTAAGCAAAGGGCAGCCAGGCTCAGGTTGGTGTGCTGTGGCAGCTGGCACTATAGAGGGGTTGGCAGGGAGAATGCCCACAGGATGCATGATGGAGAGGGCCTGGACCCATACTGGCACAGTGTGGTCTAGGAGGAACAGAGAGGAAAGGTTCAGAAGTCTAGGTCCCTGGCTCCATTTGATAGGGGCGGAAATGGAGGCATCCCAGAGGACTGAGGACATGGCAATAAGAGATTCGGAACAGGTTGGAAGAGCATGGCTGGAGTAGAACTGCTTGCTGTTGGCCTTGAAGAGTTTGAGAAGTGGCATGTGTGTGAGTGGTGCTCAGAAGGAGGGTCTGGACACCACATCCTTCCTGAAGACGGCTGGAGCCACAGGAAGGTTTGAGGAAGGGGGTGAGCTGAGAATGCGGCAGGAGCGGGTGGAGGGGAGGGTACAGAGATGAGAGTCTGGCTGGGAACATTTGAGGGTCCTGAACCATTACCTATAGTGGTTAACAGCCCCACCTTGTAGCCTTGCATTCATATTTAACTGCTCTGAGCCTCAGTTTCTTTATCTCTAAAATGGGTACGATACTAACAGTACCCACTCGCAAGGGAGTTGAGGATGAACAATTAACCAGGGCAGAGTGCTGGGAAGGGTGCTGCACAGAAGCATTTACTTCAACTTTTGCTATCACAGTCACCAGCCCAGGCAGCTTGTAGCTGAAGGTCAGCATCTTTGCAAAACATCTGCATTTGCTGAAGTTTTCAGGTGGTGGTGTTGGGAGATGGAGGCACCACTTTAGGTCCTTAGCTGACAGCCCCTGCTCTAATTCCAGATCCTACCAAACTGGCCCAGTTCAAGGGTTCAGAACACCACTTCCACTCAGCTCATTCCCCCCCTCCACACAATTTCCTGCTATCTAGTATTGGTTTGGGCTGGAGACAGGGGTGCAGGGCCTGCCCTCCTTGGTGAAGGAACAATAGGGAGTGCAGACTGCAGATTCTGGGCTGTGGCGCTGTTGCCTAGGTCCCAGCTCCTGGATTCTGGGCTCTGGAGGATGCAGCATGGGGATCAAGCCAGGGCTCGGGATGTTGATGAAGCCACCAAATGAGCAGCTTCCAGACCAGTGTCCCAGAAGAGATTTCTGTATGTCTGGAATGCCCCACCAAAAGAATCATCCCCTGCCTACCTGGATGGCCATCCTCTGGCTGCAGTTTCCTAGACACCTCTGCCTCTTTCTGCCTGCACGCCCTACTTGGGCCCTTCCTGGCTTTCAGGGCTGGGCTATGCGCTCAACCTATAGTATCCAAAGGCCCTGAATAAAGTGAACTCATCTCTGTGTCTACCCTTCTCCAACAGGGTCCCACTTCCAGTCCTCCTTTCCTTGGCCTTTGCCCTAAGCACACCTTGTCTTCATTCCACCCACCCGCTTGTATAAGCTTGCCCTGCGCCCTTCTCCCCCACAAGTTGCCCTCGTTCCTGTTCATCCTTAGACCGAGGCCAGAGCCCCATAAGATCCTCACCGCCAATTCGCACATTTGCACCCAGGTTCTCTCTTTGGAAGAGGCTAGGTGTGCCCTTTCATTCTTCTCCTACAGTAGGACTCCAACACAGTGCCTTGCGCCTGGGTGCCACCTGTCAGCCTTCGCCAGTAGACCAAATGCTCGCTCCCTGTCTCCAGACTGAATCTGGAGGGGTCTGGTGGCTTGTGACCCAGGGAAGCGCGCCCTCTGTAGTCCTCATCCCAAATTCGGATGTCTGCGTCTCCCCACAGGACCAATCATGCCCTCTCGCCCCCTAAAGGAGGACTCAGAGCATTGCGCTCGCAGTCCTCTAGCTGGAGCCCGAGATCCTTTCCTTTGCGTCCAGCCCAACCCACTGGCTCCCCACGCCCAAGCGCTCACCCCTGTGGTGCCCACGTCTATATCACCTCCACGGCCCGTTGGGCTAAGCTCCCGGGGTTTCCTGTCCGGGGCAGAGCGGAGCCTCCCATCCCGTTGCGGTGCACCCACGCTCCCCGGCCCCACCCTGCCGCGCCTGGGCCAAACCCGCTCTCCCCTGACCCGGATCAGCAGGTCCAGCGTAGGGCCATCCAGACACGTGAAGTTCTGCAACAGCTCCCACTTGTCGCGCTGGAAGCTGAGGCTGGAGTCCTCAGCCGCCCGACCTTCCAGCGCCCAGAAAACGCCGGTGCCCAGGGCCAGGTAAGCTAGGTAGGCGAGCAGCAGAAGCACGGTTCCCGGCACCCTGCAGCCCAGTACCCTGCGGTGCGGCGCCGCTGGAGCTCGCGGTCGGTGCATCGCCGGAGAGGACAGGAGCAGGAGCCGCGGACAGGAACTGAGGTGGAAAGGAAGGGCCAGGAGCCTGGCCGGCCCCTTCGCTAAGCAAAGGCTGCCAGTGGCCAGTTTCCCCTTGAGAAGAGGAGTGCTGGGGTGTGGGACGGACCTGCCCCACCCCGCCAGGATCCCACGGTGGTGGGTGGGCAAAAAGTGGCTCTGAGTCCTCGGTATTTAGCCCTGCCTTAAAAATCTGTGGAGTGCCCACTCCCAGGTATAGGTCAGGGAGAAGGAGAGTGCGGCTGGGTGACCACAGGCGCTGCAAGGGAAGGGGCCCAGAGCCCCCGGCATTTCCTGCAGCAAATGGTGGGAGGGGCTACTGGAAAGCCACTGGGGGAAGAGAAAGCAGAAGTCACGTTTATTTATCGTCTCAGGGCTCCTTCCTTAGTCCTTGGACCCTCGGACTCTTTAAGCACTTGCTGCCGGTCAGCTTCTCCCTGGATCCTCCATACCACCCTGTGTACTCGAAGAAGAGGGGCTCCAGCTGACCACCCCTTGTCTGTGAGGGCTTTGACTAGGGGTCTTCCTTCCCGCTAAGTCCCTCCTCCACCCACGAAGCTGGAAGGGCCAGGGAGTGTGAAGAGTCCACGATGGGGGTCTTCAGTTTCCCAGTCCTCTCTTGGATGTTGCAGGGCCTGGGGTGGAAGCCTGGGGTGGTTTCTTGGCTGCTGTGGAGGCTTTCCTGGGTCTCTGGCTAGGAGCTTCCTCTCCACATCGTGGCCTCAGTGCTGCCCAGTGGACCCAGCCACATAGGGGTCTGCTTGCTATTGGGGTGCTGGGAGAAGGAGGGTTGGAGTTTCTGGCTGTTGGTGAGATTGGCTTTGGGATGGACTGGTCCATATATCTCTCCAGCCAGAGAGGCCAGGCCTGAAGAGCACATTCCCATGGGAGGCCAGGTCTCCACGAGCTCATCTCCTGAAAGGCTCCTGGGATCTGCTGGCCCTCTAGCTTCTCAGGGAGTTCTTGGAAAGTCTTTGAAGAAGACTGCGGATTGGCGAGAGTGATGAGGTCAAGGGGTCCCTTGGAGGTCAGGGGAGGTCATAACCAGAAATGTGGTGAGATACTCAAGACGTCCTAAATCTTTTTCAGGGACAGCTCCAGACCTCTGAGCAAGGGGTCTGGCAAGTTTTGGGAGGCAGCTGAGAGCTCCCTGTTTGCACTGTGATTGTTCCAAAGTGTCTCCCACCTCCCCAAGTCAGCCATCCCTATGGACTCATCCTCCCCTGGGTCTGTTCCTACAGGACATTTTGGACACCGTGTTGGGCTGCCTTTCCAGTTGCCTCTCCTGCTAGAGGCACAGCGAGGGCAAGAGGGTCCACTGTTGTTCCCAAGAGCCTAGCATATAATGGGGTTTGAGAAATATACATTGTGTACCCATCAAATGAGGCCAAAATCAAGCCGTCCTTTGTTTTCTAAGGTCTCCAGGTGGGGAGGTCAATGGAAATCCAGTCGCAATGATCCACACTGTGTTTGGCTTTGTCCAGGTCACCTTTGAGGGGCAGGTGCAGAGTCTCTCAATCCACACATTTGTGTTTGCCTTTGTGGACATACTTTGGTGGACATAAGGGCTTCCTTTCTCTTCCTTGAGGGCTCTGGCTGGGCCCTGGCTGGGACATGCGTGGTTTGGGAAAGGAGGAGGCAGGGAAAGAACTCCAATGGGCTGATGGCATGGGCTGGGGAGACTGGGAGGGGCTACTGAGCACTTGAGGGCCTCATGCAGAGATCGGCATCTTCTGAGGTCTGGGGAGCCCCTCAGGGTCAGGGGTTGCCCCTTCCTTGAGGCTGAGGCCTCTGCCAAGCAGCCAGAGCTGGGAGCACCTGTGCAGAAGCAGGGGGACCAGGGAGAGGATCAGCGTCAGCCATGCTAGGCCCAGGAGGATCCAGATGGCTGCCAGGCTCCGGTACACTGAGAGGTAATGCTTGCTAGGATCTGTGCCTGCAGGGAAGGGGACAGCAGTGTCTGAGGGCATAGCCACCCCCAGGTTTTACAGGGATTCCCCACCAACTAGGATGCTCTCTTGCAGTGATGTCCCTGGGGGAAACAGCAATGGGTCCCAGACCAGCAACTTCCGAGGATCAGAAATAGCTGATAACTCCCCATCTCCCACATTCCTGAGATCTGTGACTCTCTCATTCTCACCGACAACGTAGTCCCCAAAGCCGATGGTGCTAAGGGTGATGAAGGCAAAGTAGAAGCCCTCGCTGAAGCTCCAGCCCTCCACACGGCTGAAGACCATGGGTGGGAAGATGAGAACCACCAGTGTTCCCAGGGTCAGGAACAGAGCTAGGCCCAGGACCTGTAGGAACTGAGGGAAGAGTCTGGCCCTGAGTCCACCTGAAGACTTCAGGCTTCCATGGGGGCAAGATCTGGGCTACAGCTAGTCCCCTGCAGGCCTTGGGGTGGGGCTGTGTCTATGGGTGTTTGGTGGGCAGGGGAAAGCTGGGCAGATGAGTTGTGTTAGTGGGTCAGGAGGGATCTCGAAGACCCTTGAGGACCGTGTTTGAACAGGCTTCCCAGGGACTCAGATCTGGGATGGGACTGTCACTGTCCCTACTGCCCTGCACACCATAGTCCATCTCTGTGTCCATCACTGATTTGTCACAGTGGGGCTGAAAGGAGGAAGGGGCCGTACCTGGGAGCGCCTGGGCTGGTCCTCCCTCCTCTCCAGGGTGGACAGGTGGGCGCGCAGCCCTGTGCCCAGACGGTTGAGGAACACCACGTTGAGTGGGATGCCCACCAGGGCATAGAAGACACAGAAGACCTGGCCTGCATCAGTGCTGGGGGCCAGATTCCCATATCCTGCAGCAGAGAGGGAGGCAGTGTGCAGCTGAGGGAGAGAGGTAGTTCCTAACTGCCTCCGCCACCAATGCCCCAGGGTTTAGCGGAGGTTTGTCTTGCATTGCCGCTGGCTGCAAGCTCCCCTGTTCCAACGAACATACCTTCCACCCTCTGCGGGAACGATCTTTATCTACAGAAATCTTATTTGTCTTTGAAAGCCCGTCTCCAACGACACTGCTTCCACGAAACCCGCCCGTCGCCCCCTCCTCCTCCCCTGTGTATTTTGTGTTGTTTCTGAACATCTGTGCTGCTTTATTTTATTGTACTTGTCGTTGGATTGGAAGCTCTCTGAGGGTCAAGCCAGGGTCCAGTCCAAGCTTGTACCCCACCCCCACTGCATGGCTTTGTCTGGAATGTCAAGGGAGGTGTGTAGACTTGGACTTAATTGAGTGGATGGGGAAACCTGGGGAAGAAGGGTCCTGGAGAGGAGGTCCTGAAGGTGGGGTAAAGTGGGTTTTCTGGCTGAGTGGTAAAGCACATGCTGTCTGTGTTCCCTTGGGACACCCAGGATGTCACCTGCACTTTGGTGGACAGTTCCTGTATGCAAATGACCTCCCCCTTCAAGTGCTTGCATCTCAGCCTGAAGGACTTTGCTGGCCCCAGGAGTGTGTGTGGCCCTGAGCAGGTCCAAAATGCGGGACAGTTAACACCAGCAGCCAGGCTGGAGTTGATCAGCCCCTTGCAGGGGCTGTTCTGAGCATGCGCCCTGCCTAGTCTCTCAGGGTCCCAAGGCTGTGAGAGCCCAGCCACCCAAACCAGCAACCTTCACCGACTTCCTTTTCCACCACTTCCCTGCTCACTTCCCGCCTGTGCTTCCTGAATCCTGTCCCAGATTGTCACATCCTCATCTCAGCATCTACTTTTGGGGAGCCCAGACTAAGACAGGGGCCTCCAGGGGAGCCCTGCTGTACCACAGCCCTTTACCTATGGTGGTGACAACAGTGCCGGCGAAGAAGAAACTGCTGCCGAAGTCCCAGTTGCTGTGGTTGGTGGAGTTGCCTTTGGGGTTCACGCCTTTCACCCAGGCTTCCATGATGACCTGTCGGGGGTGGCGGAGGGGGGCTGATGGTCACTGAGCACCAGCTCCCCAGGGTGCGTTCATGTTGTCTTGTTTAATACTATTCTTAAATGGCATGGTTCCAATTTCACAGAAAAGGAAATGGAGGCTCAGAGTGGCTGTGACTTGCCCAAGGTCGCTGGACTCCAAGTCCAGTGCCTGTTCCACTGGCCAGGGCTGTAAGAATGCACTGGAGAAGTCACTGGGCCTAAGCAGGTGAGGGGGACAGTGCTTCAGGATGGGTCCAGGTGGGATGCTGCTGGTGGCCATGAGGGTGACATGCATGTGGGTTCTTAGGAAAAGGGGACATTTCAGGTTGGATGTTTCTGGAAGGATTTGCTGTGGACTGTGGGTCTGGGGACCACAAGGAAGCCCTAGGGCTTGGGGGAGGACGGGGAACTCTGCTGTCTGAGCGTCCTGGGGAGCTGGCAGCTTGGCTCCGGCTGCCCTCTGGTGAGCAGGTGCTGACAGCAGACTTCCCACTGGAGGCTGGGTCCACGCGGGCGCGTGTGCAGGTGCTCAGGTGTGTGTCATGTGTGCCGTGTGGTGCTTTGTGTGTGTGTGTCTAGAACCAGAAACTTTTCAGGCTCACGCCGAGCTCCTCCATCTCAGGCGAGTCGTCTTGGAGAATGTGGAGGACGCCCCTCCCCTGTCCTTGACGCCTGTGAATTGTCCCAGGGCGGCAGCTCAGCCTTGACACCTGGTGGAGCCCCAAAGAGAGCGGCGGGGTGCTGTGCAGCATGGAGCTCCAACCTCTCGTCCCACAGGCTGGGTGGACGCGCTTGGCCAGGGCGGGTGTCCCTGGTGGGCTGGGCCAGTCTGCATGCCCTCGGTAGCGGGCTGTCTGCTTCTCCTCACTTTGGCAGGAGTTGGCCACTTCACATGTGGACTTTGGCCTCCCTCTCTTTCCCACGACCCAGAGAGGCCAGGGCCAGGCATTCCTGAACATGCCTTCCCAGAGACCCTCACCCCTGCAGCAGCGCTTCCCTAGTCCTGGGTTGTCCCCTCTGCCACCGGGAGCCCTCCTCATCCCTCCCTGAGGGTGCCAGTGAGGGGTGGGTGGCATTTTCTTCCCTAATAATCCACAGATAATAGAGAAAGAGGCAGGTTTTCTAGTTCTGTGATCCTGGCAGCCCCCTTCCTCCTGGAGGTTTTTTTGTGTGTTTGTGTTGGGGGATACTAGGGATTGAACCCAGAGGTGCTCTACCATGAAGCTGCATCCCCAAGCCCTTTTTTGACTTTTTATTTTGAGACAGGGTCTCGCTAAGTTGCCCAGGCTGATCTCAAACTTTTGCCTCCCACGTAGCTGGGATTACAGGCGTGCACCCCTACACCTGGCTGGAGTCACTTTTTCATACTGTGTTTGAGCTGGGTGCAGTGGTGCACGGCCGTAATCCCAGCAACTTGGGAGGCTGAGGCAGGAGGATTGCAAGTTAAAGGCCAGCCTCAGCAACTTAGTGAGGCTCTAAGCAACTTAGCAAGACCCTGTCTCAAAATAAAAAGGGCTGGAGATGTGACCCTGTGGGTTAGCACCCCTGGATTCAATCCCTTTTGCCAAATAAATAAAAAAATAAAAACATTACATTTATACTATTTTTGGCTGTGAGGGAGAGTTCAACAGTGACTCGAATTCTCTCAGAATCTTATCCTTACACTCTTCTATCTCCCAGCCCAGCTTTTCCTGGCAAGTAAGGGTCTTTTCAAGACTGAGGACTCTTGTGGACCGTGATGTCCTGTCTTCCCTGTGGAGGCCCTGGAGGTAATCAGTGGTACCCAGCCAGCTGCAGTCATGCCGAGGGCCTTCCTCCTCATTTACAGAGGCAGCCTGAGCCCAGCTGCCAGAGGTGAGCTCCTGGGTTCACCTCTGACCTGGGTTTCCAGGGCTCTACCTTATGTCCTGGGTTTTAGGAGGCTCCTGAACCTTTCTCAGCTCTGCCGTGGGTACCCCAGAAGAGAAGGGAAAGGTGTCTCAAAGTTCTCTCTGACCTCGCACCAGAGGTAGCATCTCCTAGGCCAGCTGTCCTCAGCATCACCGGATGGACTGGTTAACACCAGCTTGCGGGCCCCACCCTGGAGTTCCTGAAGGTCTGGGTGGGGCCAAGCCAGCTCCCAGGTGCTGCAGCTGCTGGTCCAGGGGCCCCCGCTTTGAGAGCTGCTGCTCTGGGCCATATCCTGCCCGCAGCGAGTATGCTGGTGTGTGCGGTGAAGGGCAAGGGCTCCGTAGCCAGAGCCTGGACGAGAGTCCGTCTCTACCAGTAACTGCAGGCTTGGCCAAGGCTCTCCACCTCTTTGTGCCTCAGTTTCTGATGATAAGCTTGAGACAGTGAGATGGTGAGATGTGCAGCCCTGGGGTCATGGATTGTGACTGCGCCAAGCCCTGTGGCTCATTGTAAATGCTCATTAAATGTCGATTATCATTTTGGTGACTCTGCTTGGCCCCTTGTTTACAGTAGGCGTGGTCATCCTTGGCCCCAGAGCTCTGAGAGCATTCACCTTCCCCCACAACACCTGCTTTCGCCATGTTTCTGGGAGAGAGGGAAGCAGAGGGGCCCAAGGCAGCGGGTGGCCCCTCAGCACCAGAGAGCCCCTTCCGGGTGCAGTACTAGCAGAGCTCAGCCTCCCCGGCCACTGCCTGACAAGACCAGCTCCAGGGGAAGAGGCTGGGGAAGGCCAGCATGGTGGCAGCCTGACATTTACCTGTGTGTCCTCTCAGGGACCTGAGTTGGAAGTGGGCAGAAGAAGCTGCCGTCCAGGAATTGGAGGTTGAGGGGGGGAAGAACGGAAGTGTGGGACATTTGATAACCCGGCCACACAGCTCATATCTGTGCAGCAGGTGACCGCGTAAAGAGTGCTTTTAATCTGCTGTCAAATGTCTGCAGGACACATTTGCTTCTTCCCTTCGCCTTATAGGTGAGGACATTTGGGTCCAGAGAGGTTAAATGACTTTCTCAAGGTCACACCGTAATCCTGTTATTGATCTGGGGCCACAATCCAGGACCAGGTCTTACCAGTCTCTCTGCTTCCAAACAGGACATTTTCCCCTGGGTGACTGTCCTGGACCTGCCACAGGAGCCTCTGTTCCGCCCGCATCCCATCTCCCTGCAGCCTGGCTCCCTTTACCTGCACAAACTGCTCCAGGGCCCAGTGGTCCAGGCAGGCATGGTTCTCCAGGAAGCGCAGCTTCTCAGCCTGGAACTGGTGTTTGGACTGAGCCTCCGCCTGCTTCTCCAGCAGCTGGAAGACAGCGGCACCAAGCAGAAGGTAGCAGATATAGGCCAGCAGCAGGGGCAGCACCCGGCCGCCCCAGAAGCTGCCCAGCCTAGCACAGGGCATGGCGTGGCCAGGACCCCACTGGGGCTGGGAGGCTGGGGGGCTGGTGACAGGCAGAGAGGCGGGAAGCGGGTGAGGAATGAGCGCCCAGGGACCTGCACCCGGGCTCCCGCCCGCTCTGCCCTCCTCCTCAGCACAGGTGCCTGCAGGTGGGGGGTCTGTTTGAACAGAGCGGCTCAGCTTGGCGGCACTAAGTGCTGCCAGTGCAAACAGGCCCGCACCCCACCCCGTCTGTTCTCCAGGGACAGCAGCACGCAGCACGTCAGTGGCAGGGACCCCTCGGAGGGACCCACCGGGTTCTCCCGAGGCCATCGAGTTCACCCTCTGCCTCCACACCGGATGGGTGCTTCTGGATTAAATCTGACCTGTGTGTCCACCCTGCCCGGGCCCCCGTGGGCTCTCAGCAGCGTCTTCCCTTATGAAAGCTTCCAGTACCCAAGCGTAGTAGCTGGGAGAAATCAGAAGGGCTGTGAACCGACCTTCTGCTCAGTTGCCTTGGCTACAAAATGGAGTTAGGAATATCGACCTGCTATTGGGGGAACCCGAGGAAGAGCAAACCGGGGCACAGATCGGGCAAGGTAAACAGGCAGATGACAGCCACGCTGCGCAGCTGTGTCAGCGCCGATGCTGCAATAACTTGGCTGTCCCGGCCCAGCCCTTTTGCTTTTTCCTCTTGCTGAAATTTGTCTTGAGACCCTGGAGCAGCTACCTGGAGAGGCTGCTGTGCTGGTGAGACCTACATGTGAATAAAAAAGAAACTAAAAGTACTGCCCATGCTCTCCCGCGCTGGGTGGGGTGAGAGCGCTTTCCTCTCTTTCTCTTCCCTACTCCTGTGTGTGTGGCAGCTGCGTTGAGATAGAATTCACACTGCACCACCCACACATTTGAAGTATCCAATTCCACAGTTTGTAGCTTAGGCACAGAGCTGTGCAGCCATCACTATAGCCAATTTTTTATGACCTCAAATAGAACCCCCCTCACTCTTTAGCTATGACCCACCTATTGCCCACTCCTGACTCCTTGGCCGCTAGCAACCACTAGTCTTTGGTCTTTATCCCTTTCTCTATTTTGGACATTTCATATAAACAGAATCACACGTTATGTGGTATTTTGCGTCTGGCTTTTATTCACTTTGCATATTTGGAAGGTTCATCTACTCCGTGCATATTCAGTACTTACTTCCTCTTCATGGCTGAGTAATATTCTACTGTATGGATATACCACATTTTGTTTATCCCTTTGCTATCCTCTACATGGATATTTGTGTGGTTCTTACTTTCTACTATTATAAATAATGCTGCTATGAACATTCATGTGCAAGTTTTGATGTGGACATATGTTTTCATTTCTCTCAAGCATTTACCCAGATGTAAGGTCGTACGGTCACTCTGTGTTGAATTTTTTGAGGAACTTCCAGATTGTTTTCCAAAGTGGCTGCAGCGTTTGACGCTCCCACTAGTGTTGTGCAAAGGTTCCAATTTCTCTTCTTGTGCTTTCTGCTTCTTTTAACAAGATGCAGAGGCAGAAACTGAGTTATCTGCCGAATACCCTTTCCTACCTTCCTGGCTACCGGATCCTAGTGTCGGACACCTCCACCCTTCCCAATTGGAGCACTATTGGTGTAGCTCGTTGTGATCTCCCTTGGGCTGCGTTCCGGTGGGGGTGTGTGCACAGGTAGTGGAGTGAGCAAGGACTGGCGAGTGAGTGGACGGGCAGGGCCAGGCAGAGGAGAGAGTTGGACAAGGCAGCACCCTAGCCTCACCCTGGTTCATGGGGAGCTATGGTGGGTAAAGCTGAAGCTGATTAGGTCTGAGGTTGCCAATGTCCTGTGTCCCCACTTTCCAAGCTCCCTAGCAGCTGGGGGTGGCCACATGACCACTTCTGGCAGAGTGTGCCGGGGAGTTTTGGGGTAAAGTTGTTCTGTTCTGACAGAGGGTTGAGCTGCAGCTGGCCCTACCTATCTCCCTGTCTGGCCAGGCTGCAGACAAGGGGACCTGCTGGGCCACCTTGCATCCCTCAGTGAAAAGGCTCAGGGAATTGCTGAGATGATTAGCTGATTCTTGCATATGCCTATCTCTGGATTTTCCCCCTTTGTTAAAAGCATACTGTTTATTTAAGCTGCTGTTGGGTATCCTGTTACTTCTCGATGGTTACCTGAACTTACGGTTTAGGTATGAGTTGTCCCCCAGAAGATCACATGTGAGAGTGCAGGATTTAGAGGTGAAATGATTGGGTCAGGAGAGCCTTCACCTAAGCAGTGGTAGGGGTTACCTGGGCTGTAACCTAGGCAGCTGGGGTGTAGCTGGAGGTCACGGGGGCGTGCCTTTGGGGTATGTATTTTGTGCATGTTGAGGGGAGTCTGTGTCTCTCTGCTTCCTGGTGTGGTGTCCTGAGCCCTTTCCGCCACCACACTCCTCCTCTATGACGTTCTGCCTCACTTCAGGCCCAGAGCAATGCAGTCAGCCACCTATGGACTGAGGCCCCTGAAACTGTGAGCCCCCAAATAAACCTTTCCTTCTCTTGATTGTTCATTTCAGGTCTTTTGGTCACAGCAGTGAAAAAGCAGTGGAAAAATGCTCAAGGCTTGAGTTGGGAGGGACAGGAGTGCACTCCAGTTATCTCAAGTAATCAAGAGGTTTATCAGAGACCTAAGTCCACCATGAGCCTGGCCTGGCACTTGCCAGTGCCCTCTCCCCACTTGTCCCTGTCTCTGCTCTGCCATTTTTTTTTAAAGAGAGAGGGATAGTGAGAGAGAGAGAGGGACAGACAGAATCAGTTTCTATTTAGTTTCTCATGTGGCTTTTGTTGCTCCAACACTTTGTTGTGTGCGTGGTGCTGGGGTTTGAACCCGCTTACTTGCGTGTGCCAGGCAAGCGCTCTAACTGCTCTGTCATTTCTCTGCCTCAGAGCTCAGCTCAGGCCCGCCTCCTGATATCTGGTCAGCTCCCACAGCCCTCTGCTTCTGTCTCTTGGTATTTCTTTGCTCAAATCCCACGGGGAGGGACCGAGTGTCCGTGGGTCCGTTTTCATGGTTGGCACTTCACAGGAGTCTGGTGGGCCAAGAATGGGCCAACCTTGGGTTAGGCACCACCATCTGCTGAGCTGCCCCAGCCAAGGGGACGTGGATACCACCTGTATGGGCATCACTCGGAAGGGGCAGACACCATGGCTGGTGTGTCCAGGACAGGCGGCGATTGTTTTTGTAGCCTGGAGAGAATGAGCGAGTGTGCGACGTGTGTGAAAGAAACCTGTTAGAAAGGAAATGCAAGGTTTTTTTTTTTTTATTATTTTCAAGCAGACGAATAAAGATGGGTTCCTCATCTACTCTAAGAACTAGGACGAAACACATCAATGGATCGCAGTGAGTGAGATGGGGCAAGAACTCAGCCCACATCGTGGAACCAGCCCAGATGCCTGTCATCGATGAAAGGGTTCAGCAAATGAGGTCCACATGCACAACGGCGCTTTACTCAGCCACGAAGAAGAACGAGATGGCTGGAAGTGGAGAACATCGCGCTAAGGGAAATAAGCCCGACTCGGAAAGTCGAGGGTCGAACATTTCCTCTCATCTGTGGAAGCTGAAGCAAAACAAGGGGAAGATGGTGTGGGGCGGGGAGGGTGCATCAGATATCATAAAGATAGGGAGAATATCAGTGGGGTAGACGGGGAGATGGGGAGGGAGGGGCAATGGGGAAGGGGAGGAAATGTGGAATGAACTTAACATACAAGTAGGCCACAGGGAGCCTCACTGCGGGGAAGAGAGCACCCATGGAAAATAAGCGAGTGACAGGAAGATCAGCAGAGAAGATGAAGAAGAACAGCAGGAGGGGAGGGAGGGGGAAGAGAAGGGCGAGGAGCAGGGACTGACCATGCATGATTTTGTCAGAGTGACCCCTACTACTAAGCATTACTACAATGTTCTAAAAAAAATGTCTCAGCCAGGGGTGGTGGTGCACTGTAATCCCAGAGACTCAGGAGGCTGAGGCAGGGAGACTACAAGTTCAAGACCAGTCTCAGCAACTTAGCAAGTCTCAAAATAAAAAATAAAAGGGCTGTGGATGCAGCTCAGTAGTAGACCACGCCTGGGTTCAGTGCCCAGGAGCGCGCGCGCACACACACACACACACACACACACTCTGAACATCTCAGTGCTGTGGCAAGTGCCGAGGAAGGCCACAGTGTCTGCAGCTTTTCAGCCACCCTGTGACTTAGGTGAGGCCCTGACAGGAGGAGGAGTGGCCCGAGCCCATCTTCTAGCACTGAATCCCAGAGGCTGCTTGGGTTTCCTCTGAAGTTGTCCTGGACAAGCCTCACCTCACGTAGTCCGGAGTTTCCCTGGAAGCATGGCTGGAACGTGGGCTTGTCTTGGTTTCTCCTTGTGTTTTTGGAGAGATGGGGCCAAAAGGAAGCTCTACTAGCAACTCTTCAGCTCCTGACTTTAACCAAGCGTTGGCGTTATTCTTGAAAGGCCTTGTGATAATCAGACCCTCTTTGATTGCTCTGGAGAAGCACAATACGTGCGGAGTCCTCTCCTGGTCATCTCGGAAGCTCATCCTTTGGTGCCTGGAGCACCTCAGGCAGGACCAGCAACCTCGTTAGCCCCTCGTGTCCTGGGTGGGCCTGGCCACAGGCCATGGGTAGGGGGGGTGGTTCTAAGGGGAGGAGGTGAAGGGAAGGGAATGCCCCCCCTGTGTGGGAGACTGGGGTGAGGAATGTGGGCCAGAGGGACGTCTGTGACAGGCTGGGGTGGAGGGAGGGCTGATGCACCTGCCACAGGTGCCCTCCCTCCCTCAGGTCCAGGCAGAAGTGGTACCAGATTCCCTGTGGGCAAAACAGTCCTCTCGTTTGTGGACTGTCTCTTCACCCGCTGGCACCAGCTATGGAGAAACGAGCATGTCTGGCCCAGTCGTCAGAATGGCGGCCTCTGCCTTTCCTGTGCCTCTCTAGTCTTCCTCTCACATCTTCCTCTGACACTTGGGTTTTCACAAACCATCCAAAGCCCCGCCAGCTTAGCTTGATTGGGGTTTAGGATACAGTCCTTTGCAGAAGCAGGTCCAGTATTAAACTTCTAGAGACCCCAAGACAATGGTAACTTGGTGGCGGATTTTGATGTCAACTCGTGAGATCCTCAGAGCACCACGGAGCCCTCTCTCTGCCTCCTCCCTCCTTTCCTTTACTCAGTCTACACACAAGGCTTGAGCTTCCCCTCTGGGACCTGCCAGCTGGGCGTAGGAGAGACCCTGCAGGACCAGAAGGCCCTCGCTGCCCAGCGCCTCCCTGCGTGGGCACCACTCCGCCGTGAGCCAGGGATGGACACAAGGCATGATTTATGACCCTTTCAGGGAGTTATTGCTGCTAATGCCAATTTGTGCTTCCCCATGGGGGAGGCCAAAATCAATTAATGGAGAATCTCACATGGCCGGGCAGGCCTGATGGCAGAGCGTGGTCTGACATCCGGAGGTGATAAGGGGCTTTCTGAGGCTGAACTAATAGGGAGATGGGAGGAAAAAGGAGAAAGACAAAACCCCCAGATCAATGTCATGTACAATGGGCAGAGAATGCAGAGCAAACAGAATGGCTGGGTATGGGCCTCCTTCCATCTGAATGAGCCCTGAGAGAAGGAGAAGGATGGGTCACCCACACCACCATCCAACATAGGTGTTCGCTTACAGTCACTTGATAGATCTGCAAGGATGCAAAAGGATGCTTTCTAGACTGGACCTAAGGGGAGAAGATAAGGCCCACCTGCCCCAGGTACATGCCTTGCAGGTGAAAGGGCAAGGGAGGGAAGGACTCTGGTTTCCGATCCCGCCTCCCTAACAGGCTACCTAAGAGCACCAAGCAGCCAGTTCCTGGAGATCTCCCCACAGCAAAGGCGTCGGAGAGAGCCTTTGTGGAGGCACGGCTGGGGCAGCCTTGGACGGGTGAACCAGAGAGTATGATCTCAGAGGAGTTCCACCCGTTCTGTGACCATCAGCAAGGACAGGGGTGGGAAGCTGGGGGCTGATTCAAAGGAAAGCGTCGAATCGAACGAGCAAACATACCTACTATTGATCTTGTCCAACAATTGCCTTTTATTTTTGAAGGAACAGGATTTCTTTCTCACATGATCTCTTTCCCTGAGCCCCAGTCTGAAGTACGGTTAAGAGGGGGCTCTGGTTGAGTGGGGGCTCCTGTTTGCTCCATCCCTAGAGCTTGATTTTATGAGCCCCACACCCACAGTTCTGAAACGGATGCCCTTGTCTGTGTCAGGCTTCCTCGGAGCAGCTCCTGAGAGCGAGGTGTGTTTAGCTGGGAAGCGACCTCAGGAAGTCTGGCAGGCAAGTGGGACAGGGAAGGGAAGACAGCAGTCTGGGTGCATTAGTGAGCAGGTGACTGCCATGGCTCTGGGTTTCCACCTGCTGGGATGCCAGAGAGCCTGGGTGGAGCACACCTCAGGGTCATCCACAGAGGGGCAAGGAAGCTGGGGTGCTTGTCCCCATTAATGGAGGTTTGTTCCAGAGGAGGCTGACTCCTGGGCTGCAGACTTCCCTGCGCAGGGGCAAGAGCGCTTCTGTGACCAAGAGAACCTCCAGGTAGACAGAGCCGGTGCTCAGGACGGGCAGCTGTCGGAGTAGATGAGGACTGTCACTGGAGCTGTGTATGGCCTCCTGGGAGGAAGGGGGGTGTGGGCAGGGCCCTGAGAGTATCTGTCACTGCCTCCTAGGTCTCCACCCCTTTTCTGGGCCACTTTGATTTGTAACTCTTGCAGGGATATTGTTCCTTTGTGAACCTTAAAGGAGGGTTGCCAGTTTGCCCTGGCACAGTAGACAAATAAGATTTGGAGGGCCAAACTTCTCTCTCATGGTAGCCCCTTAAGCTCCATGATAGTGGATCCCCCCACACCCTCTCACCTCTTCAGACTATGGGAAGAACTCAGAGCCACAAGAGGCACTGGACCTACAGCAGCCAGAAGCCTGGAAGGACATGTACCAGGATGTGGCTGAGGGGTGTGGGCAAGACAGACTCCATCTTGGTCCCTGGGAGAAGCACAGCCTTCCCAGGGCCTAAGAGGGACAATGAACCAATGAACTGAGGAGTAGGGACAGGGTGGAGGTCATTCTCAGGCTTGTGTGGCACCTCGTCTCTATAAATAACTTGATGAAAAAGTTTAGTGCCAAATTCGTAAGCCTATGTGAGGACAGGGATTTCTTTGTGTCCATATAGAATAATGATAGAGAAGAGGTACTTACAAATTTATTGTCTAATCAGTGCACATGGAGATTCTTTGTACCATGGGGCAGATTGTGAGTCACTCCTATCAGCAGGTCAGCAGCAGTCTGGTGGCCCAATCTCCAGCAGTTCCCCAAAAGAAATGCATCAGTCAGAGGAAGTGATCCACCCATCAGGCCGCTCTTCTGGAACCAGGGGCTGACCGAAGGGCCCCAGGACAGTTGTGTAGACACAAGTCCCTGAGTACTTTTGGGACTTCTGGTCAACCTCGCGCATGTGCTGAAGAGCTTTCTGAACAGGGAAAAGGGAACTGGGGCCCACCTGGGGCCTCTTCTAGGGGCTTTTGGATGGATTAGAGCATCGACCACAGCTGGTATTGGTATGGAGGGAGACTTAGGAAGTTTCCAGCAAAGCACTTTACAGTGCAGGGTTCCCTGAGGTATGGGACCAGGGGCAGGAGGTCTTCTTGACAACATTATCCGATGCCTGAGGTCAGAGGAGGAATGGGGCTGGCCTGGGGAAGGGCTGCTTTCCCAAGACAAGGAATCAGGAAGGAGGGGTGCTGAACCTCCATGCTGTTGCTCTTTGCTCTGGGTCCCCTTCAATGTGCATAAAACTGGTTCAGCCCTGCTGGCTGGCCTTGTGCCATGATTTCCTGAAATAAAGCAGTACACTGTAGAGAGGGTTGCTGTCTCTTCCCATGCCTTCAGTGTCATTAAGGGTCACATCCAGAGGCCACTTTCCACACAGCAAGGCAGTGCTGGATTAAAGGAAGCACTATTCTCCCTTCACATCTAACATTCATGGCCAACCTCTCTCCACCTACTACGTGTTGGAGCCTTGGAAGCCTCTGGACATGTCATGGAACCTTCTCCCTTCCACACTCTCATGTGGCCTAAATCCCCACAAAGCCCCCTTTTGCCATGCTCCAACGTCCCATGCTCCCTCACATCACTAAACACCCAACTCTAGTCCTGAGCCTTCCTCTTCCCCACAGTGCTTTTACATTCTTACCTGCCTTGACAGCAAACCCAGGCCCATCCCAACGCACCCTGTCTCCCTCTCACTCAGATTCTTTCGTTTGTTTATGTCCATCTCCCTTATTAGAATGTGAAAGCTGGAACTGTCTCTGTCTTGATCACCTCTGACTCCTCTGATGTTGTTAGCTTTCCTGAGTGTTTGCATGCCTAGTAATTTTTATTCGATGTTAGACGTTGTGATAAATATCTACACTGTTGAATGCTGTATTTGAAAAAAAAAATCCCCTTTCTAGCATTGTTTTGGGGCTCAGTGAAGTTACTTAGAAAATTTCTGGAAACAATGTGATTCCTTTGAGGCTTACTTTTCAGGCTTTATTACATGTGACCAGAGTCATCTGTTGTACAGCTTATTTGATCCCCTTCTGAGGCAATACACTTCTGTGAATCTGTTCAGTAACTCTTGTGAAGTTTCTCCACTCTGGCTGAACTTGAAGTATTCCCAGACCTTTGATATTTCTGGAAATTATTCCTCCTATTTCTTTCTGGTGAATTTCCCCCCTTTCTTGGGTAATTTCCCCACATGCATATGTTGATCTGTATTTAGTTGGGGACTCAAGAGTAACCCTCTGAAGGTCTCCAGAGGATGTTCTCTCTTGCATCTGTGAGTACTTGCAAATTTAGGTCACCTCAGTCTCCCTGGCCTCCCAGCTCCATTCCCTCAACTCAGGGAAGCCACTAGGCTCCTCCTAGTTTCCCCCTCCAGAGCTGCAGTCTGGAGACAGCATGTTGGAGCAATCACAGGGCTACCTCATTTGCTTCCCTTCTCTTGGGGATCAATGTCCTGTGTTGCCTACTATTCAGTGTCTAAAATCATTGTTATGTGCATGTTTCCTAGCTCTTAATCATTTAAAGCAGGAGACCTTGGTGGAAGTGGAGCCTTTGGTATGGACATGTGTGTGACTGCCATGTACCTTCCCTGACCTCTGCTTACGGAAGGTCCTTGTTGCTCCATCATGGTTGTAAGTGGTAGATTCCCATCTTCATATACAACCTATTCCTAGATGCCTTTCAAGGCAGCAAAGAAGGATTGAGCATTTCTCCATAGTGAGAATTTCTTGGTAGTAAGACATTTCTTTCCAGTCATGCACTGTTTCTGGGTTTTAATATTGGTATCGGTCAGTTATTGTTAGAATTAGTGCTTGATAACAAATGATTCCAAGTCTCAGTTGTTTATGACAAGAAGCATTTATTCTTTAAAGATATAGGAGTGGGCTTGACTGGGAAGCTCTGTTCCAGTCTGGAGATGGCTCAGGTTCTTTGTTGTTCCAAGGTAGCAGCAGCTATCTAAGACCCGTTTATCTCAAAACATCATGGGAGTGAAAGAAACCAGCCTAACCATGCAAGCATGTTTCATGTTTCTGCTTGCATCATGTTTAATGCAATGTATTCTTGGAAAAAAAAATTTCACAAGGCCAGGCCCAAATTTAAAGGGCAGGAAGTATACTCTAACCCAGGAGGCCCTGATGAAGCTTTGGATGTAAATTCTATTATAGCTGGTGAAGAATTAAGACTCCGTACTCAGTATACTACAGTTTGTCTCTCTGCTTTCTAAAAGTCCCTGTTTTGCTGGACTGAGAAAGCACTCCTATACCCTGACCCCCATGTCCTGTCAAGGGAAAGGTACAGCCAAGTGAATTCTAGCGGGGACTGGGCTGGAGACATACATCAGGCTGATTTCCAAGAAAACATTTGGAAAAACTCTGTGCTTTGGCCTGGAGTGAACTCAGACTTCTTGTTATCCTTAGCTCCCCAGCCCAGAGGATGGCAGGAGCGCCTATCACAGAGTCCATCTATTGCTCCCACTTGCGGAGGCCACATGAGCTTAGGGAAGGTGCATGGTAGTCAGGCACATGACCGCATCAAAGGTCTGCTTCCACCAGGGGTCCAGAGACATTTGGAGTGGGGAGCTCCCTCACCCGTTGCCATACACGCTTGCATATGATTCAATTAGCAGGACCGCCAGTGGCTCCAGATTACCAGACTGTGTGTTTTTCTCTCTTCTCCATTTCCTCCCTGCCCATAACAACTGCTCCAGGAGGCTGGTTCATACCCTGCATGGGGCCGCACCACACATATCTGTCAATAAGGCCTTTGGATCCAGGAGATAGGTCTCAGCGGGAGATCTAAAGTCAATAGACTCTAGGCAGTTCTGGAGGGCCAGGGCACCAAGGTGTGTCAGGAACACTGGTGCTGATTCAAGAGTGTGCTGACAAATTCCACACCATCTTCAGGATGTGCATGCATGTGTGTGTGTACATGTGTGTGTGTGTGTGTGTGTGTGTGTGAATTGATGTGTATACCATGGATTCTTGGAGAACCTTCTAGAATCGGGATGTAAGGTTCTATTCAATCTTTCCCTGGTTCTACAGACTTTAACAAGGACTTACCATGTGTACTAGAACCATGAGGACCAGGAGCAGCCCCACCCCAGTGGGACTCACTCCCTGAGCTTGGAAGCATCTGAATTCTGCTTCTGCCACTTGTGAATTGAGAGAACACTTACTGAGCACCAACTCTGTGCTGGGGCTGCAGCAAGGAGCAAGAGTAGCAGGTTCCTGTTCTCCTGGGGCTCTCATATGATATGGTGGCAGGCCGCTCAAAGACAGGCAAGAAAAGAAAAAGAATATATCCAGTAGTGGTGAAGAAAATAAAACAATAATGGGACAGAGTGTGACCCCCCTGAGGAGGGGACACTGGCCAGTAACTAGCAAGCAGCAAGTCACATCTCTCTTTTGCTTCAGTTTTCTAATGATAGGAACCAGGGTGTGGCTTAGTGGAGCTCTGTGGCCTGATAGCCTTGAAATGAAACAATTCCATCTCCTCCCGCACGACCCTTTCACTCAGTCCCAAAAGAGAGAAAACCCCCAAACAAACCAATTATACCATATTATTGCTCTGCTCTCCCTCCAGGGTCACAGGGTCATGTACTTTCAGGACAGAGACTCTAGCAGCACTGGACAGGTACTTTTATTCAGGTAGCCTCATTTCTAGTACCACCCTCTCCCACCCTGCCTAGCCACCCCACCTGAAGCTAGGCGAAACCCCGGATGTAAGCAGTAGTTCTCTTGGGTCTCTTTGAGGGCTGGCTCCTCCGCTGAACTATGGTACGGAGCCAAGGCCTGGAGTTCTGGATAGGTTCACTGAGACAAGATTCTCAACAGCCATGTGTTCCCTGTGTGACCAGGGAGTTTGGCCCAAATCCTGCAGAACCCCAGGTGGCTGGGTGGAGGCTGTGAGACCCATGGCGCCCAGGTTGCACCCTCTTAAGCTCTTTGCAGAGATCTTCAGAGAGCTGCCCACGGTTCTCTGGGGTTGTGATGTCCATGGACTCTGCAGGGCGAATGGCTCCCTGGAGACATGGTTGGTGCAGAAATTGCCTGCCAGTCATCCAGGCCATGAGGGTGATGGTGGAAGGTTTGGGCTGGGAGAGGCCAGCAAGATGCTCTGCAATCTTCTGCCTTGTCCGGGGTTCTAAAGTCCTGCCGGGCCTGCCATAGCCATTCCTGGGCTTCTAAACTAGGGGGCAGGCCAGGGCAGTGGGCTTGTAAATAGCTAAAAATAACTGATTATTATCCCTACCCCATCACTCTACTGTGAGCTTCCCTTGCCACTACATTATGATGACACTATCTCAGAATCTCAAAGGTTTGTCTTTATCTATGTGGAACATCACTATGATAGTGAGCTGAAGCCCTCATCCTGCCAGCAGCTCCAGCAACCACAGGAAGGACATCACCTGCAGCCCCAGCCCCTGCCATCTCTGGCAGCCTCTAGGACACCATCCTTAAGGAAACAGCTCCCCTCCACTGGGTTCAAGTTCACCAGCTGCTCCCAGCCATGAGCAACAGACTGTGACTTCATCTGCAGTTCATTCTTGAAGCAGCACAGGGCTAGTCTTTCATTGGAAAGTCAGTTGCTTCCCAAACCTGGAAGGAGACAGGACACTCTTGGTTAGGCTGTGCTGGGACACTGACTTTGCCCAGGAATGAAGGGGGAGGAGAGGACTGTTGGCCACTCCCCATGGGTCTGAAGGAAGATGCTTCTTTGCCCTTTGAAAAAGTTTCATCTCTGAGAGGGAACTCTGTTAGTCAGCTTTTGTCGCTGTGACTCAAATATCTGGCAAGAACAACTTAGAGGAGGGAAAGTGTCTTTTTGGCTCATGGTTTCAGTCCGCACTGGGTTGATCTTATTGCTCTGGGTCCAAGGGGAGGCAGCGCATCGCGGGGGAAGGGCCCAGCAAAGGAAAACTGCTCAGCTCATGGCAACCAGGAAGTGCAGAGAGGAATGAAGGGGCCACAGGTTGCCACCCAGTAGTTCCACTCAAATCAGGATGGTCCTACTAGGTCACAGCTCTTATAGTCTAATAATTTTACATCTGAATATTCCTGCAATAACCCTGGAGCTTTTTTTTTTTTTTTTTTAAAGGAGGAGGGCTGGAGCGGTGGCTCAGTGGTTATGGTGCTTGCCTGGCATGTGCAAGGACACAAGTTCGAACCCCAGCACCATGTATTCAAACCCCAGCACCATGTATACAACGAAGCATTGGAGCAAAGAAATAAAATAGATTCTTTAAGAGAGAGAGAGAGAGGAGACAGAAAGAGAGATCCAATTGTATTTAGTTTCTCATGCGGCTTTTGTTGCTCTGACACTTCATTCATTGTATATGTGGTGCTGGGGTTCAAACCCGTGTCCTTGCACATGCCTGGCAAGTGCCATAACCACTGAGCCACCACTCTGGCTCACAACACTGGAGCTTTAGAGGGACACTGCATATTCAAACTATAACAGACCCATACTCGTTTTCCAGCCTCGTGGTTTTCACGGCTGCTCCTGCTCAGTCCTCTGAGAGAGTCCCTCCTTGCTTTTTGCTGCAGATGTTAATTATGTTATGTCAAGATGGTGCCTTCTGGCCATGAGGCCTTCATCATGTCACTGCCTGTGGCTGGCCTGGATTGAGAACCGGGGCCCTTGAGTTCCAGCCAGGATGGTCCCCAACCTGTGGTGTGACTTCGGGCAAGTCACCTCAGTTCTTGAGGCCTCACATTCCTTGCTTCCAAATGGCCTGAGCAGATGACATCTGGAGAGTGCAAGGGAGCTGGCCTGGTTCTTTGCTTGTCAGAGCATGGGTCATGGACCACGCACATTGGCATCCCCTAGGAGCTTGTTAAGGGATGTGGTGTTGGGCTCCACCCTAGACTTACTGGATCAGAATCTGTACTTGAACAAAATCCTTGGATTTACTGACACACTAAAGTGAACGATATGCAGCTTATCTGCTTAAAGTTTGACTAATACAATAAGAGCAAAAGGGAATTTCTGAGCTCCTTGAGTAAGGAAATGAATTCAGTGTTTTTACAACATTGCAGTGGACAAGGAGGTGGAGGATGAGGCTTGTCAGGGAACAGGCGAGGCGGCAGATGTAGCAATCAGGTGTGGCCATAGGGTCCTGGCAGTGATTGGAGAGTGTGGGCTTGGTCTGCTTGGTATTGCTGAAGACGACATGGTGATTCTCAGCCACCCATCGAATGTGAGAGGTGGTGGGGAGGAAGAGGCTGAAAGCAATCAAGGCCATGAGCCTGGTCCTGCAGCTCTAATGTTGGGGGCAAAGGCCCAGGCTGGCTTCACATGGACTAAAACAGAGATGGTCCTTATTTTGAAGACATTCTGAGCTGCCTAAGGGAATCCTAGAACAGGAAAGGAGAGTATGCACACTAGAGCTGAGGAAGGTGCTTTATTCGTCACTCTGAACGTGTGGCTCTAGCTCTGCTGCACCATGGAAACTTCTGGGGAGCCTTTAGGAATCCTGGAGCCACACACTGCTTCCGGATCTCAAGGGGTAGGCCCAGGTGAGTCTGATGCGCAGCCAGGGTGGAAACCCCTGCTTTTGCCTCTAGTCCGAAGACTGTGGGGCCAGAACTGGGGATCACTGGGCATGTGGTGACTGCGATCCCATGCTTCCTCTGCACCACTGACGAGCACGGCCAGGATTGGTTAACGCTGCTGGTGGAAAGGCACGGAGCTGAGCCAGTTCCCACCCAGGATGGTGCCCGACCCTCGCAGACACTGCAGCAGCGACTGGGGTGGGGAAAGTGTGCTACAGAACGGCTGAGAGCACGTGGACCCCCAGCCACAGGTCCCCACATGCACAGACTGCAACACAAAATTAAAGGTGCCGTTTCTAGTGCATTTGCTCTGTGGGCTTCAGTCAAGTAACGAATTTTCATTCTGCATTGGGGTTTTGCTTACTGTGTGTTCCCAGGATGGTACTGCCACAGAGATGCCATTAAAAAAATGGTCAGACCTTGTGGTGTGCGGGACCAGTTCTCACCGTGGAGGCCTCCCTGCTGACCACTCTCTGGAGCTTGGCACTTCCTGAGGCTTCTATGGACGTTATCTCTGGGGAGGCTTTCAGTCCAGGCAAGGGTGGACTCTATGTGACAGACACTTAGAGGCTCGTGGTAGTGACCTGCCCAAGGCTACACAGGTTGAGAAGCCTTTGAATCGAGTTTTCTTCCCTCCCTGTCCCCTGCTCTTTTACTCCCTCAAGGGCTCCTGAACTCACGTAGGAGCTGGAGGTTCCCAGAGGACTTGGAGACCCCCTGGCAGGCCTCTTCTGCCATCTCCTGGGGAAGAAGGGCTTGTGACTATGTGGTCACACCATGGTTCCTTTCCGGGTGGAAACACTTCTAAACTCAGGGATTAAGGAAGATATTTAAAAAAGGGGGGCTGTAGGAAGGGGTTAACCTCATTTCCTCAGACATAAAAACCATCCTTGATAGTAGGAAGTGGCAGATTTGACTCTATGGATGACTAATGCCCCTTGTGGGGGACATATACCTGTCCCCACGTGCCCCTGGCAGGGATTTAAAATGCTCTGTGGCGCTTCCCCGAATCCTAAATCAAGTGAATTCATCCTCGTCCTTGGTGAAGTCTGAGAGCAGTGAGGCTTATGTTAAATCACCCTCTCTGGGCTCCCGCTCCCAGCTGAGAGACAGTCACAAATTCCCGGTAATGAGCGCTGGTGAAGAAGCCGAGACAACGCTGCACGCTAAATTAAGAGCGGAGAGCCCAGGGCAGGGAGGGAAGTGTTTGCTTTGGCTGCGGTGAGCCTGGGCCCCTGGCCTCTGTGTTTGCTTGGCAGGGTGGCCTGATATGTAGACTGCGCATAAAGTGCTGGGCGGTGGGCCCCGGGCCATCTGCTTCGTGTCTGGAGATGTCACACCTGCTGGCCTTCTGGTCCTGCCTGGCGGGACCCTACCTGTAGTTCCCTTGGTTGAACCCCCTCCCCGCCCCTGGGTCATTAAGAAAAGGGAATTTTTTTTTCCTGTTAAGACTAAAAATTAGATCCTGGAACTTTTGTTTGTTTGGATGAATGGCTTCCAGGCTGCTTTTTATTTGGAGACTCAAACTCCCCAGGCATGCTCACAGCCCCATCCATCCTGGTCCCTTTTGTTGAGGACAAAAGGCAAACTCTGTGCAGCAGAGTGGGCACATCTTGGCGGCGGTAGCTTTTCGAGGCATCGCAGCCGGTGGAAGGAGTGGATGAGCTGGGCTGGCCCGCCTCTGCCATCTACTGGCTTTGCCTTGGGCACGTTCTTCAACTCCTGCACACCCTGGCTTCCTCGCCTGCCCAAAGCGGGCTGGAGTCTGTCTCTGGGTGCCTTACAGGGAAGCATCAGATGACATCAGGTAAATGAAAATTTTAGGAATGGTAATTCGCCACACAGGTTTTACAAAAGTGCCAGGCTTTCGCGCAGCATCTGTGCCATCAGGGTCATTGCAGGAGGACACCATTCTGACGGAGACCTTGGTTTGCGCCTCTTCCTCTAAGTGAGTTGGACAACGTCTCTCTGATAAGTGAACATGACCTGAAAATACTGCTCCTTGCAGGCCACTTGAGCAGAGGAAGGAAGGTTGACTTCTGGAGTCTGTCACTGGGGAGGAACTGGAGGCCGACCCCTTCCTCCACTGATGGCCAGGATGCCATCTCCCCTTGTGTTCTCAAGTAAGCTCCTCCAACAAGTCTGGTCCCCACTTCCACCACAGCACAGTCCTGTCTCCACTGGACCATTCCCTGAGGCACACAGACCTGTCTTCACAGGCCCTGCTTAAAATGAGCAAGGCCCTGGCCTCCTTCCTCCCTTCAGCTCCAGCCTTCCCCTCTGCTCTGCACTGCTGACCTCCCTGGGGCTGCCTCTGCTCACCGCCTCAGCTTCTTCCCCTCCATTCTTTCCTCACTAGAGGCTCCCTGCCTAAATGTCCGACTACGTACTGTGATGTACAAAGGACCAGTGGGCAACACCTGCCATTCCTCACTCAGCCTCTTGGCAGCACTGGACTCTAGGATGGATGGTCTCTCCTTGACCTTCTTCTACAGACCCCCTGAGGCCACACTCATCACTGCTGTCCCTGCTCTGGCCCTGGCGGTGCCCTCTCAGCATCTCAGCTTCTTCTCCACCTATTAGTGTTGGGGTCATCCCGGGATCGCCTCCTGACAATGGGAGTGACTCCAGACGCTCTTCAGAGGAGACCGCACGCCTGGGTTCCCGTTTATCTTTTTCTAGCTTTGCTCCTCTTGGGCTCGTCATGTTCTGCTGCCTTCTCGGGGTCTCCTCCTGGACATCAATGGCATCTGAAACTTGGAATAGCCCTGTTGAACTCTGCATTGCTCCAGCCCCTTTGACATTGTCTCCTCCCAGGCTGTCTCATTTCAGTAAATGGCGCCACCATCCTCTTAGCTGCTCAGGTCAAAAGCCCAGGGGGTGCGCTGGCTTCCCTTTCCCTTCTATCTCCCATCCAGTCACTGGTGGCTCTCCTCCCCTGCCTGCGCCTTTACAGGGACAGCCTGTAACTGGTCTACCTTGCCTGTGCTACCTAGCACGATTGGCCAGGGCAAGCTTTCTAAAGCGTCAGTCAGATGGGGTCTCTCCCGTGGTTGTAATTCCTCAGCGGATCCTGGGATAAAATCCGAACCCCTTCCCCTGGGCCCGGCTCTCGCTCCCCACCCTCCAGCCACTCTGCTCTCCTTGCCCTTGGGGCTTTTCACTTTCTGCTGCTCCTGCCAGGTCCCAGAATGTCACACGGCTGCTCCATTCCCATTGTTCAGTCATCAGTTTAGGGATCTCTTCCAAGTTACTGTCTGCAACACGACGTGTGTTAGCTATCTCATGTAATCTCCTCTGCGTGCTCATATGCCCATTTTCCTCCTCCAGCCCTCAGAATGTCAGTTTCTTGAGGACTTGAGTAGGTCTTATTCCCTGCTGTAGCCCTAGCAATAGCAGTAGTACCTGGCATACAGGAAGTGCCTAATAAGTAGCGCTCATTGACTGACTGGCTGTTGGTTGTTGTCCAGTGCCTGACACATATCATTACAGTATTTTGGGCAAGGATGGCACCTTAGGAGATCACCAAATGTTATTTTTTTCTCTTAGACAAGGAAATGGGATGAGAGAAGATCAAGACGTCACAGCAAGTTGGTGGCAGTGTTGGGCAGTCACAGGCCTGAGAGAGGACCTGATGGTGGTGCCACTGCTGCTATTCTTGGGGTCACAGAGAGAATAGGAAGCAGGCTGGTGCCCGGCAAGGGTGTCTTCCTGCTCCTGGTGAGGATGGCAGAGGTGGTGATCCATCCCTGTGCAAATCTCCTGCTGTGTCAGTCCCTCTGCGCAGCGTGTCACCACCCGAGCCAAGGCGCTCACCTCACACTCCTATGGCTGGGTCCCTGCGTTGGAGGCTTGGTTCTCAGTGTGGTGATGCGAGGAGGTGGAACTTGGGAAGTGCAGCTGGTGGGAGATACTTAGGTCACTGGGGGTGTGTCCTCAGAAGCATTATGACAGTTCTCAGGGGACCTTGAGTTCATCCTTGAGAAAGCAAGTTGCTATACGATCACAAGTGATCCCTGAATCTCTCTGGCTTTCTGCCTTGTGTGTGAGCCCTCCCTGTCACTCCTGTTCAGCATGAAGTCTTTACCAGAGCTGAGCTGACTGAGTGCCATGTTCTTGAACCTTTAGGACTGTGAGTAAAATCCACATCTTTTCTTTATTCAGTGACCCATTCCCAGGTATTTTGTTACAGCAATACAAAAAGGCTTAACACACATACTGTCAAGGCAGGGCACCTCTTGGCATGTGAAGGCAGTGCTAAGCCTGCCTGGTGGCCTTTGAGTTATGGGATGAGACTAAGACTAAATGCAGGGCTGGGGCAGCAGGCCCTGGGCCTTGTCTCTGGGGCATGGAATGCAGAAAAAGAGGCCTATCCACAGCAGATGGGAGATGGTCAGCTGCCAAGAGGAAGGGGGCAGGACAGTGACAAAGGCCAGGAAGGGCCTTCTCCTTCTCTTCCTGTTGTTTGACACGCCACACATATTTCCTCCATGACTGATATAGCGTCCTCAGGCCCGGACCCTCAAGTGGTGTTTACATTCACACTTGTTGGCAAGAACCACGCTCCAACAGGACAGCGTGAGTTCTAGCCAGGGATTCAACAAACTACCAAGCCATCACTCAGCTCCTTCCTGTTTGGAGAAGGCTGGGCAAAGGAGAAAGTCGCCTTCAGGGACAGAGAACAAAAGAGCCAAAGATCTGGAACAGGGAGAGAGAGCTCTAGGCTGCCCACCCACCCAGGCCTGTCCCCATGGGGCTTTCTCCAGGAGGAAGCGGAGGCTCAGCACATGGGAACTGACCGAAGGCCATTCTTGAGGCTTCGGGAGCATTCAGGAAGCTTCCTGCTTCCTTCTCACCTGGCTGCTCGCTCCAGCCTCCCCCTCGTCCCCCGTCAAGTGCTGGTGAGCAGGGCAGGGCCCTGGACCCAGGGAAATACTTACATTTCTTCTGCAGAATGCTTTGCCTGGCCTTGAGGAATGCCAGGATGTCAGAGTCTGTCTGGCTGTCTCCAGTGAGAGGGATGGATGAAGCTGGCCTCTCAGGGGTGCTGGGGACAATGACATGTCACATGTCACCACACAGCTGGACTCTGCATTCACTTTTGCAAAACGCTTTTCCATGTTTGGTGACTAACTGTCACCCAGGAGGCTGTGCCACAGCTTGCCTCCTCCTCCGACCCTCCCACCTTTCATCAAACAAGCTAGGTCATTACACTCCCTAGCTTAAATTCTTCTCATCACTTTTGGAATAAAATTCAAACTCTGTCTGTGGACCTACTAGGTCCTGTGTGTTCTGACCCCTACCCGTTCACTACCCTTGAGCCACCCTGACACTGGATTTGTGAAGCTCCCTCCAGGTTCAGGGCCTTTGCTTTAGCTGTCTCCTCCCTCTGAGCTGCTTTCCCTCCATCTCTTACATGGCTGAATGTACTCTCCCTCCCTTTCATCTGCACCCCTTCTCCTCCACACCACTGTCCCCCCATCCTGGGCTTTCCCAAACCAACCTTATTTTACCCAGTTCTCCTTCTGCACCCAACTTAGATGTGACATACATATGTACCCCCCACCCCCCACGGTCTAGCTGGTTGCCCCCAGGCAGAGATTACTGTTCTTTGTCTCTTTAAAAACAGAACCGTATTTAGTTAAGTTACAACTACAAAAAAACTACACCTCCCAGCCTCCTTTGCGCTGTGCAGGGCCAATGAGGTTCATAAGCAGCACTGGTGTGTGGGATTTTCAGGAAATCTCTTGTAAAGGGAGGGAGGCCTGCACTCTTCTCCCTCCCCTTCCTCCATCCATCCTTACAATCATTCTCCTAGGAAAATTCAGAGCAGCGCATCCCCCTGCTTTGCCAGTCTACGGCTCATGCCCATCACTCCACACAGCAGATGATGGTGCCACTGAAGGCAGGGAGGGTTGCTAACAGGGCTTGTTTGTGAGCATAAGTGGCTTTGGGTGTGGGGATTCCAGCTGCTGCTCCGAAGCAGGAGCTGCAGACCTTCCTGGGCTCGGGGAGTGGAGGGACCATTTGTGGGACTCAGCCTTGGGCAAGCTTTGGGAGAGGAGGTGGCCTGTCAGGTGAGCGGGAGGGTGGGCAGGCAGTCAGAGGACACCAACGGCGCAGGCAGGAAGCCTTTGCAACTTTGTTCAGCCCCTAAGCGAAAGGCTTGTGGCCCTGAGGTCAGCTGGCCACTGTTCCGCGGAGGTCTGGTGAGTTCCGTTGAACTGCTCTCGGGCTGGCTCCTCTCTCTTTTTATGAATGCAGGTACGCTCTTCACAAGAAGATGTGAAGCACCTCTGCTGGACAAGGACCCAGTGTCCAGGGAGAAAACTTCTCCTTTTGAGAATCAGAAAGTATGAGAGAAGCCAGGGGATTCGCAGGGGACAGGGCAAGGGGGAGGGGACTGCCACAGACCTGCCTTCCAGCCAGGCGCTGGTGCTGCTCTGCTGCTGGCTGCGTGGGCTGGGGCTGGGTGAGGGCAGGATTTTCCTGGCATTCACATCACTGTAGAAAAACAACAAAAGCAAAAGGTATAGGGGCATATGGACCACAAATGCAGGTTTATATGGTGGCTTTTATACGCTGACTGTGTCCTCCCCAAATGCCTATGTTGCAGTCCTAATCCCCAAAGTCAGTGTGTTTGGAGGTGGGGCCTTTGGGAGGTAATTAGGTTTGGATGAGGTCGTGAAGGGAGGGCACTCAGGATGGGTTAGTGACTTGATAGGAGGGAAGGAGAAACCTGTCTGCCTGAGTCTGTCCCTGGACACTACAAGAAGGTGTGCCAGCCAGGAAGGGAGCCCTCAGCAGGAAGCAAATCCACTAGGCAATACGGTTCCTATGTTGAACTGAGCCCCAAGGTGATGGGGTTAGGAGGTGGTGCCTGTGGGAGGTGAGACAGCCCTCATGAATGGGACTAGTGATTTTATAAAAGAAGCAGCAGAAACATTGCCCCTTTTACTACGTGAGGGTGTAGGGAGATGAAGGCCCTTACCAGACACCAATTCTTCCAGTGCCCTGATCTTGGGCTTCCCAGGCTCGAGAACTGTGAAGAGTAAATTTTGTTGAAAATCAAATGAACTGGCACAGTGGCGCACACCTATCATCTCAGCCACTGGGAGGCTAAGGCAGGAGGATCGTAAGTTACAGGTTAACCTCGGCAATTTAGCGAGACTGTTTCAAAAATAAAAGATAAAAAGAGCCAGGAGTGTACCTAAGTGGTAGAACACCCCTGGGTTCAATCCCCAGTAACACACACACACACACACACACACACACACACACACACACCAAAGACAAGAAAAAATAAAACAACCTCAAAGTCACCACCCGATGTCTGATATTTTGTTATATAGTCTGAACAGACTAAGCTAAGAGCCAAGAATCCTGTCTTGGGTGGTTTATACACTGATTTTCATTGTTGTAGAACACATGTATTGGCTGTAGAAGTTGAACAAGCAATGATGATTGTCACTGTCATTTAAGGACATGCCAGGCCACAGAAGGGTGCTCTGTAAACATCATGGCATTCCATCCACTCAATGGTAAGAGGAAGGGGAGGATGTCATTGTCCTGTTTCACAGACAAGAGAGCTGAGATATAGAGACACGGAAGGCATTCCCGTATGAGGTAGAACCCGACTGCTGGCTCCACTGTGGCACTCCAGTGACGCACAGGCTGGCCTACTCTTGGCTGCCCTGACTGCCCCTGGGTGGCCTCAGCTGGCTGACTCTGTGCTCCTTGAGTCAGAAATCACATCTGATGGCTCATGAGGTGCATTCCCATTCAACATGGCGGCCTGATGTGTGTGACTTGCCTTGGGTTCCTGACTGTAGATAGTAGAAATCAGCAGCTCCTCTTGGGAGGGAGGAGGCGAGATGCCAGTTTATTCTGTGTCTTCCATGATAGGCCCTATTCTAAGTTGTGCTGTAAATGCTCAGTGACAGAATCCTCTTCCTTGCTTTGGGATGTTCCTGAGTACAAACTTAGAGACAGAAGAGGCCTAGGACATCTTGAGGTTACAACTCTCCTTTTCCAGCTGGGGAGGCTCAGGCTGAGGGTCAGGTGAGGGTGTGAGACAGGTGAGGTGGCTTTGCTAAGTCTGTTGCCTAAGGTACTCTGCAGGCCTGACAACCTGCACATCCCACAGGTGAGCAGTGCCATCTCCCATCTCAGCCAGCAGCAGGGGCTCTTTCTAGGCTCAGGAAGGTGGGTCAAAAAAAACAGCAAAGAAAATCCGAGACTGCTCCCTGCTCCTCCCCCCAATGCCCAATGCCCATTTCCTAGCAGTCTAGTCTCCACTCTGGTGGAGAGGGGAGCAGTGGGGGGCACTGGCTCTGTGCTGGTCTGGAGAGGCTGCTGTAGGACTAGAGGCAGCCACAAGGGGCAGGCTCTGCACATCTGCCAATCAAAGCCCTTTCTTGTGCTGTCTGGTGAAGGGAAAGAGAAAGGACTTTCATACTTCAGGTACTTCAATTGCAGCAGGTCAAGATCAGTTCGGAAGCTGTAGCAAGTCTGCAAGACCAAGTCATTGGTACACAAAAGGCTCATTAACTTAATGGTTTCCTGGTGGAGTCTTTTTTTTTCAGATTCCAGAGAGAGTTTACAGATGTCAAACTGTTGAGGGTCTGGAGTGGGTAGACTAGGAGAAGGGATGGATGGGGGCAGCGCAGAGGGTGTGACTGCACTGAGGCCAATGGGGACATCCACCCCACCCCTGCAGAGGCCTGTCATGTCCTGCAAGAGGATGGTGCCACGTGAAGGCCTGGGGCACCTAAGGGAATCACTCCCCAGCCCCTAAACTGCTTGAGTATTCCTGGATGCCAGAGTTCAGTGTCTGTAACCCGCAGGTCCTCCTGCCGCCAGCAGGAGGACCTGGCATCAGGAAGGATATTAGTTTGTGTGAAATATTACAGGATATGGACTAGAAAGTGACAACTCTACTAGACATATTGCACACTTGTCCCTAAAGGGTGGTCATTAATGCTAAACAAAATTGACCGTTGCCCTCTCTCTTTGTCCAGCCAACCTTTGATGCTGAATTCAGTTCTGATGATCTCTCTTTGGAGAGGGAGCATAGCAGTCATCAGAATGAATTATCTCCTTAATAAGAATTAATAAACAATATTAATAATAATTAGGCTTCTCAGGTTGCCATAGTGTTTAGTATGAACAGTCCCCAGGACCTGGGCACTGGGCTTTTGGGTGCTGGCAGGAGGACTAGCCCCTTGGCCTGCAGTGCTTACATCAAGAACAGCTGGGCTCTTGCTGACTATCCAGCAGCTCTTAGATGGTGCTGAATGTTCACGTGCTCACAGAATGACAATGTCAAAGGGACCCTGTGCATCTTACAGATGAGGTGAGGGAATCCTGCAGTTGGGGAGCTGCCTTGCCCGAGGCCATGCTGTTGGGAAGAGTGGTGGCAGAACCCATGTGATACACTCTTTGTCAAAGTCTAAGCCAGGGAACTCCTTGGAGGCAGCCAGTGATAGTCTGCCACACACCTTGGAAACCCCAGGTGCTCAACTGCAGGGTTAAGGATCTCTTGGCAAGCATGCCTGGGGGTCATACCTATGGAATATCCAGGAAAGCCCAGCACATGCGCAGGCCCTACTCAGGGAAGGTGGAAGCTGCCGGAAGCTGCATGGTTGAGTTCCCAGGAGCACCCAGGACGTCAGGCCCTGAGGCCAGTTCTTAGACCTACTCCATCGTGGAGGCAAAGGTGGCTGCAGAATGGACAAATGGACAAGCAGTACAGAGTGGCTGGTAGGGAGTGGGCCAAAGGGAAGGAGGCATGGGAGGGAGAAAAGGGGAAAGGGAATGTAAGGTGGGAGTAAAGGTAGGTAGAGCAAGGCTAGGACTGAAGAAAGGAGAGAGGAGCAGACGAGGAGCAGAGCAGAAAGGACAGGCAGGTGAGGCAGTGCAGTGGAGGGAAGCTGCCACTAACTATGGCGCTTGAAGGTGTCTGGGTTTAATTTGTAACTCTATTTTTTTTTTTTTAAGAGAGAAGGACAGTGGGGGAGAGAGAGAGAGAAAGAGAATCAATTTTTATTGAGTTTTTCACATGGCTTTCGTTGCTCTGACAGTTGTGTACCTGGTGCAGGGGTTTGAACCTGTGTACTTGCGCATGCTGGGCAAGCACCGAAACCTCCAAGTCAACGCTCCAGCCCCTGAAGCTCTGTTTTAATGACAGAGTTAAACATATCTCATTCTTTTTGTGGGCCTCAATTTCCTCGTTTGTAAAACGAGGGAGTTGAGCTCAGTTTCTCAAGGGAAATGGTGAGGTGCCAATAGCAGGGAATGTGGCTTTCAGAGGCCACCTTCGAAAGAAATACGGGATGGCTCCGTGAAAGTCCTGGCCCCTGTGGGAAATCAGATGGTGTGGACACACTGAAAGAGTGGAGGCCGCCAGCAGGAGGACCTGGCATCAGGAAGGATATTAGTTTGTGTGAAATATTACAGGATATGGACTAGAAAGTGACAACTCTACTAGACATATTGCACACTTGTCCCTAAAGGGTGGTCATTAATGCTAAACAAAATTGATGTCAGGAGTGAGGGTAGTGATGAGACTCTGACAGGCCTGGGTTTAAAACTTGGCCTCTCTGCTAATTGGGTGACCCTGAGCAAGTTATTTAATCTCCCTGAGCCCGAATTTTCTCCACTATAAAGTGGGGAACAGTACTTATATTGCACATTTATTCTGTGCCTGGCCCATAAGGGACCTCAGTAAGTGACAGTGGATGTTATTACTATAAGAAGAACGCCGAGGCTGCCTGTTGGAGGATGTGGGAGCTCCAGCAGCTAATCCTCCTCTGCTGGCTGCTCCTGCAGAGTGAGATGCCATGAAGCCCCCAAAACCACCAGGGTGGGTGGAGCTTTGTGGGCTTTTTTTTTGAGATCGGGAGAGAGAGAGAGTGCGAAAGAGAGAACCAATTTTATTTTTGCATCTGGCCTTTGTTTCTCCAACATTTAAGTTGTGTATGTGGCACTGGGGTTTGAACCCAGGTCTTCACACATGCCAGGCAAGCATTCTAGCTGCTGAGCCGCTGCTCCAGCCCCCCATGTAGGTTCTTTACGGCCCCCATTCTAAAGAAATGGCAGGGGGTTTCTTTGTCAGAAATGGAGCCCTAGTCCCTTCCCTTTCCAGTCTCCAGCAGGGACACTTTCCTTCTCACCCTCTAGTGTGACCTTCCCACTCACAAGTCTAAGTTCTCAAATTACTGCGGGGTGTGGGGACTTGGAGGAGCTGACCTCTCATTGTCTCTTTTTAAATATTTTTTTTTATTAAGGAGTTGAGTTATTGCACAATTATGAATGCACATAAAGTAACAATATGATATGCATACATTCTTTTTTTTAAATAAAGAGAGAGGGACAGTGAGAGAGACAGAGAAAGAGAGAAACAACTTTCGTTAGTTTTTCACATGGCCTTAGTTGCTCCAACACTCAGTTGTGTACGCGGTGCTGGGGTTTGAACTCGGGTCCTCCTCGTGCTTACCAGGCAAGCGCCAAAACCACTGAGCCACCGCTCCAGCCCTATGCATACATGTTCTTAAACCAGAATTACCCCCACATCACCCACATCCCAGTCTCTTGATTCTTCTATATTGTGCCCCTACAAATGATATAAATGTTTAGGCTGTGAATTTTCCAGAATTAAATGATTGCATAAGTATTATTTGATGCTGAGTGAAATCAGCATAACCCAGAGAACCAAAGGTCGAATGTCTTCACTGATCTGTGGAGGCTGGAGCTAGACCCTGGCCATTGAGAAAGGCGGTCTGTTATCAGGTTTTAAATCTGGATAAGGTGTAATGTCAAACAAACTAAGGCATTTGTAGAGATGCATTGGGAAGGACGGGGCGGGGGGG